>PVLD010003992.1:0-132748 GCA_004027595.1 Dinomys branickii
AAATAAAAAAAAAAAAAAAATGAAAAGCCAAGCCAGCTCCCAACTCCAAAGCGGTTGTTTTGTTTGGCACTAGCAGGGTTCACTCCCGTCGACCTCCTGGTCTCTGGCGAGGGATCCTGAGCCCCCACCCCACCCGGGCTGGGGACCCCGGTAAACCTGCGGGGTCTCGGGACCGCGGCGGACGGGAGCCGGCTGGGAGGGAGCAGCTCTGGCGTCTCCCAGGCCCCAGCTCTCGGTCCCCAGCGGCTCCCACCCGGGGCAGCCCAGGACCCGAGTGCGCCCCGCGCCGCCCATTCCGCGCGGCGGCCACTTGTTTGTGCGCAAGCCCGACACCCGCCCAGGGCGGCGGGCAGGCCCGCGTCCTCCCAGAAGTTCTCTCGCCGCGCGCCAGCCCAAGCCCGCGAGCCCCGGGAACGCGCCCGAAGTCGGGGAGCCCGAGCCGAGCGCGTGACGCCGGGCGGGACACCGCGGGGGACGGCGAGGGTCACAGAAGCCAGTGGCGGCCGCTGTCTTCACCCTCGCTTGGGCGGAGGCGCGAGGTCGAGAGGAAAGGAGGCCGCCCCGGGGCTCGGAGGGGACCCGCGCGCCGGACCTCCGCCTCCACTCGCGATCGCGGCCGCGAGGGACGCGGGGCTCCGGGCTCAGGGCGCGCGGGGGGCGTGGCGCGCGGGTCCGGGGCTCGTGCGGGTCCCGAGTGTGGGAACCTGCAGACCTGGTGCGGGCTCCCTGGGTCCCTGCCGCCCACACTCACTCTTCTAGGGGTCGCCAGTCGGTCGCAGATTGCCGCCGCCTGTCTCCGCGGGCCCGGCCTCTCCAGATCCCGATCCTCTCAACCAGATCCCGATTCGGATCCGCCCCGCCCCGCCGCCCCGCCCCCAGGGCCCGAGTGGGAGCGGCGTTCAAGGACCCGGCCCCGGCCCCGCCCGCCGGACGCCGCGCCAGGCACCCACCAAGTCAGCTCTGCTCCGGAGACTTCAAGGAACACAGTCCGGGCCTCCGAAAGCGCCCTGGGCCACAAGTGTACCCGTGAGGACAGCCGAGCTCCCCACGCGCCGCCCGCGCAGGGAGATCAGGGTTCCGGAGCCCCAGAACCTGGCCTACACCCAGGAATTAACTGGATTGGGTTGGTCTTTTCCAGATGGACTTGGGGTTGGGTTAGATGGAAGAACAGTTTTTACTTCCAGGCTTCATACTATTAATAAGTCACTCAACAAATGGTATTGAGCACCTTCTTTGGGGCCAGCAGGTAGTAAAGGTGATGGGGACACCCCAGCTGTCCCGAGGGGCCTAGGGGTGGCTCTCCAGACGCTCCGCAAAGAGCACAGTAAGTGGATAACCGGAAATCGCGGCACACTTCCGGAGTGTGCCTCTGGAGAGCTTTCAGGTCTGAGAGCCGGGTGGGGACGGGTGAGGACAGGGCGCCAGGCAGCGTGGGCTTGGGGTCGGGGCCCCAGGGGAGGGGTCGGCTGAGGATGGGTCCGGATGCCGCGGGGACGCATGGATGGCAGGGTAAAGCTGCACCCCGGGCCGAGCCCAGCAGCAGAGCCCGTGGAAGAGGAGCGGATAGGAACGTTTACGGCCCTTGCAGCTCTTGGGTTGAGATCTCAAAAAGTGTGGCCTTTTCTTGCGCGCGTCTCTGTTCTTTATTTCATTTTTTCCACGGGCCATTTTGAATATATCTTGTGTGAAAGTCGTGGCCTCCAGCAAGTTGAAAATAAGATGCCGCTGGCCTTCTTCTCTGCGGTCTGAATCTTCAGATTCAACCAGCAGCAGGTGGAAAATAACTTTTGAAAAAATTAAGGGTGTGCTGAAGAAATACGGATGTTTTACTTGCCACTATCCCGTTTATGATTCAGCATCGCCGTTAACATAGATGTGCGTGTATTCGCGGGAGAAGTCACCCACTGAGTGTTGGTCTCTTGTTCAAGTACTAGCCTGGCTCCAGCAATCACTGGTACCTTGGCCAGGTCCCCCGGGACCCTTGTCAGATTTGGTTACCTGTTCCAGATGTGCTTACTCCCTGTCACACCCACATGTCACCGCTGTAGGACATGTGAGGACAGCTGGAAATGCTGACAATGAGTGTCCTCTGGCCTCGCGCCTAGCTTTCAGTTGACAGGTGACAGGTGACAGGTGACAGGTAAGCATGCAGGTGAGGTTATTCCAGCTTCATTGCCCCAGATCCGGGCAGCTTTGGCTTGCATCTGTGCTGTCCACAGGGCTTCTTACATGGCCGGGCCAAACTCCTCCCTCTCTCTGTGGAACTTCTTGTCCTTTATAGCTCTGCTTCCTGTTTCCCTGTCAGCTCTTCCTGGGGCTGCATCTTCATCAGGACCCGCAGCACAATGCTCGAGGCCCGATACAGAGTGGAGAATGGCCATAAATTACTCAAGAATTTCTAAGCTGCATGCCCGAGTATTCAGCCAGGCCAGCGCTTGCTGGGACTGTGTGGGGGTGTGAGGTTGCAAAGCCCACTTCCGGGAAGCTGGCCTTCAGGTCTCAGGTCATCTTCTCCTGGATCTTCCTCTCAGGTCTGCTTCTGACGAATCCTGGGGTAAGGCAATGGCAACTCCAGTAGAAACTAGCCGATCCAGGTGCTACCTGAGGCAGGGTGGGCCCCGCACCCTGAGCCTCGGAGGGCTGCCTTGGAGGAGGGTGTTAGGTCAAGCTGTGTGGAAAGAGCTTTAGCCACAGCAAGAGGCCTGGGAACGCAGACTGGCTCAGTGTAAGCCAGGGCTTTGGACTGCGGCGCCTCCACATCCTGTGTGACTGGGGGGAGGCAAAGGGGTTTCCCAGGCAGGGCCTAGCTGGGCAGCAGGTCTGGAGCCGCTGCATGAGCTCTACCCCGGGCCCCTGGGAGATGCTCCCAGCATGCCCTGCAGCCAGGTTACTCAATGCCACCTGGGGTTGGATGGTCGGGGTGGGGACATGCAGCTCCACTCCAGTGGACCCCACCCGGTCTCCACCAGCACTGGGACGGTTCGTCTGCATGCTGTCCCCCCTGATGCCACAAACCTATTTATTTCTTAGTTTCTTTCTCCAGATTTCTTTTAAGAAATTTTTCTCTTCTTATGTTCCTGCTCTATATTTTCCTCCTCCTTTGGGGACACTTGAAACAAGCATAGAGAAATGATAGTGGTGTAACAAGAAGGGTCTGGGGTTTGAGCTTTGGAATGAAGCCCTGGCTTTGCCACTAACAAGCTGTGTGGGTTTGGGACAATCACCTTCTAGGAAGGGACATTGAAATTTTACCAGAGAAGTGGCTTTCTCTCCCCGGCAGCTCTCTGCGAAGCAAGCAAGCCAGAACGATGGTCTTTTACCTCAAGACAGCCAGTCTTGGGGGTCAGTGCAGTTCCTACATGAATACACTGTGACTTTTATGCAGTGTTCAGTAACAACCCCTGACTACAGCAAGAATCTGAAAGCATCAGAAATATGAAGAAACAAAGGTTTCAGCCAGTCTCTGAGTGACCAGATGTCCACATGTCTTAGGACGTCATGCCCAGGACAGCTACTGCAACAGTGGTCACTGGTGATTTGACTTGTCCTGCCCGGGACCTCGATGGTCTGATCGTACCCTGGGAGTTATGGAGAGCAGCCACCCACCCCTCGTGTCGGCAGCCACGCAGGCCAGTGTTTCTCTAACTGGTTTTTCTTTTCCTTTCTTTTCTTTCTTTCTTTTTTTTCCTTTATTTTTTCTTTTTTGAGACAAGGTCTTGCTATGCAGTTCAGGCTGGCCTTGAGCTCACTTTGTAGCCCAGGATGGTCTCGAACTTGCAACAATCCTCTTGCCTCAGCCTCCCAAGTGCTGGGATTACAGGAGTGCACCGCCACGCCTGGTTTTCTAACTGGTTTTTCTGCTCAGTCAGAGCTTGCCATCTTCCCATGTGGCCAGGAGCCAGGCGAGGCTCCCACAGCCTGGAAATCCCCAGGGAGCCTGTCAAGACACGCAGGGCCAGGGGCAGGAGCTAGACAACCCAGAGATGAGACCAGAGGGCGAGGAACCCAGTGCTATCCTCCAAGGAGGCTGAGTGGGAGTGGCTCAGGCTGATTCTCACTCAGGATGAGGTTTTCCATTCACTGTTGATGCATGTTTGTGATGCGTGAGAATTGCATTCCTCTTGGGGATCAGCATGAGGTTTCTACTTTTATTACACGGGGGAACAGATGTCCCCAGATACTGTTGTCCGATAGATGAGGAGTCAAGTTCAAGAGATGTTGAATTCCTGTCTGGCCAGGGGCAATGCACAGGGTCCCCAGAGAAAGCAAGCCAAGTGTCGGTCAGGGAGCCAGGGCCCCTCCCCACCGTACCCCATGACAGAAGACAGACCTCTGAATGGGACCAACCACAGGAAAAGACACCCTGAGCATTTCTCAGAGCTTGGAAAGGTTAGAGAAAAAGCGTCCCTGAAGTTTCCCATGTATGTTTAAAAAAGCTTGCGCACATATTTCTTTACATCTGCAATGCTTGGCAAAATATCAACAACGGCTTTCTTGAGGTGGTGGAATTTCAGGTGCCCTAGTGTTTTATACCATTAGCTTTTTTATTTTTTTTTATACAGTAAATGTGTAGCTTCTCTATGAAATCGTGTACTTTTTGGTGTCACGAGGGCATCCTTCTGAATTTTTGCAATGAAGAAAAAGGGCATTATGCAGATCAGGAGCTAGTGAACTCCTGCCACAAGGGCAAAGGGCTTCCTGTTTCTATAACTAAAGTTTTATTGGAACACAGCCCACTCATTCATCTAGCTGTGGCCTATGAGTACTTTGGCTGTACAAGAATAGAGTAGAATGGGGTAGGGTATGGTAGGGTACGGTATGGTACGGTACGCGTGGGGTGGGTGGGGTGGGATGGGATAAGATAGGAGAGCTGTGACAGATTGCTTATCCTAAATACCAGTTTCTCTAGAGGAAACTTGGCAGCCTCTGGTGTGGACAGTTGGACTGGAAAACATTTTCAGCACGGCAGATTGCACCTGATGTTTACCTTGTTCTCTAGATTTCAGTGTATCTAAATTTCTGTTTCTTAAAACCATGTTGCCGAAATATTTTAAAGTACCACGTGGTGCTGAGGAGAGATGACAGTAGGAGACTGGAGTGAGGATGCCAGAGTTTGGGGCGTCCAGGCCTCGGTGCAGAGCGCCCCTCCCCTCCCCTCCCTGTGCTCACTTCCTGCCCTTGAGCTCCGGTTTCCACGTGGCTGCCGTGGTGCTTGGGAGGCGACCACAGGGAGGACTGGGGCTCCCCTCCATCCTGGCTTGGGGAAGTCCAGAGCAGTTGTCCTGGGAGGAGAGGAAGGGGGTCCTCAGGGTCCGAGCCAGGCCTGGAGGGGAGAAGCTCAGGAAGCAGAAGGAGAGGTCATGCCCAGAAAGGAGGCAGGAAGCTGGTGGGCACAGGTGCTCTTTTGCTGTCCGTCCGTCATACCCTCACCCCAGACCCATTTGGCCTCCTGGACTCAGGGGCTCTGGAAGTTTTACTCTGTCACACCCAGGCCTGCCCAGCCTCTAAGCTGCCACATGTACAAGGACCACAACGCCAGCTGGAGCAACTCCAGGAGCTTACACATTTGCAAAACAGCCCCAAAAGCTGGACTTGGGCTCAGGTAGGAAATGCACTTGGATGCCAAGTAATGCAATATGTCACTAGCAAGATCCCTCTGTCAAGCGCCCACTGAGCTCCTTCCTGAAGAAAAGATCATGTGTGATGGCATGGGTGGTGGCAGCCTGTGAAGCAACTGAGGCTTCTGGCCTTGGGTGGACCTTGGCTCCTCACTACCTCTGGACCTGACCTGTGTGCAGGTTGGAAGAAAAGGGACGTGTTTACCCCGGCCCTCTGATAACAGCTGCTACTTCCCTCAACCGTGGATCCCATGAGTGGCAACTGCCAGACTGGAAGCCCTTGTTCCCCCAGTGTCCACAGTGTTTTCCCAGAGCACGGGAGAATTTCCGAAAATATGTTTCCAGTGATCATTTTCCTTTTATATTCCAGTGTTCTGTGGTATGGTGGAGCCTGAAATCCTGGGTGATTGTTGATGTTATTCCATTATCTCAGGTATTTTTTAAAAATAAAACTTGAGATCATTTCTTGTCTGGATCATTTCTTGAGATGACCAAGAGTGTCATATCAGATCTTCAAGGTACTCCAGGTGCCTTTGACTGAAGAGTGTCCCTCCTGTTCCCGTCCTGCTCAGATCTCAGCTGTCCTCTCTGTCTTCCCGGCTTTCTAGGGAGGTCGAGCATCCTTTGGGACTGAGGTATCTGTGGCCAGGCATCTCCTTGCAGAGGCCTGGTGGACGTTGCTTATTTTTTCCTATAAATAACTTTGAACTTTATTCTGGAATAAATTTCATTGGAAATAGGTTAATCCTCTCAGTCCTTGCATTTTATTGGCAGGATTGCAGTGGCTGTCACTCTGGGCTGATCTTTGCTCTACTGAAGCAAGGCCTGGGTGTATATGATACGCTACTCACTGAGGTTTTCTGGCCCTGCTGGTGGGAGAAGTGTCCCAGCCTCTGTGACCCCTGGGTTCTCATCCTGTGTGTGCACCCCCTTCTCTGGTTTGCAGTCTTGAGAATCCTACTCCTGAATTCCCCTCTGTGTTCTGGGCAGGAAATTCCCTCCCAGGGGTTGCTGTAGGATCCACTTCCTCTGTCGGCCATTACAGGGATCCCTGTCCTTTTGTCGGTATTTTGCAAAACATTTCATGCGCTTTCTCTGGTTAGGGTGCTTCAGCTCCTTTCCTCCATCTGGCACACTTACACTCACTTGCTGTGATCTAATACTTGGGCAATGAGGTCCACGAGAACAGTGACTGCGGCTGTGCTGTTGACCTCCGTTTCCCAGCTCCTCCTGCCCTGAGTATTGGCTGAGCTAATGAATGACTGAAAGCTAGACCAGGACCGGGTCAGGGGAGGCCTTGAACACTGAGCAAAGAAACGCAGCAGCTTTTGCCAAGAGCAGAAGCTCCTGTTCTGAAGCTAGAGGACATGAGTCAAGTTCTGCTGCTCTGCAGGATGAAGACTCAGGGTTCCCCGCTGGTGGCATGCCACTCGTCTATAGATCTGCCAGAGCTCTTGGCTGGTGAGGCCACTCCACTTTTGGACTCGAATAAGGATTCGGGAACCTGGTGTAATGAAGCACCTTGCTTTTGACACTGCCTTTTACTCAGCTCAGCTTGCAGCAGTTTGCAGACAGGACTTCTGTCTCTCGGTGGGGTTGTACCACACTGGTGACTCTGGGGTTGGGGCTCTGCCTCCTGCTCCCTGTGACACGCCTGCTCCTTCTTCCCTCAAGACAGTGATGTGTGTATTGCCCCAGCAACACCTTTTTGTGGGATAGATACACTATTAGGGCACGCCTGCCATACGCAGTGATCACATTCACCCTGGGGGATTTGTGCCTGTATGTGGCACACCCCGGTTCTGTCTTTCCATTCCCTGCTCTTCCCCTCGCCATGGTACAAAAGCTGTTTCCGTTTTGTCCTTCCTTCTCTTTTTAATCCCTTTTCCCTTTCTTTCTCCCCCTCCTCCCTTTTCCGTTGGAACATCATTCAGCTGTTTAATTTGAGTCCTAAAGGTGGATGTGAAAACAATGGGCAATGTTCTTAGAAAACCTCTCTTGCAAACTTTTTCCACTGGTCTTTCTGATTCAGATTGCAAAAGCAGCCCCTGGGGTCGGAAAACGCGCCCCACACTGCAGCTGATTTACCTTTTGGCCTTTGCAAGTGCGATCACTGGGGCGCACAACTTCTGAGTGAGATGCACCTTGGGAGAGCCAGCCTCCCACCAGCCTCCCGACAGCCACTGCGCGATGTAACCCTTTCTTCTCCAAAACGAACAAAATCTCAAAGACTTTCAAGCTTTACAGAAAAAAAACTTTTTACAGCAAGCGAAGTTGGAAGGGACGACGTTTTCTATGTAGATATGCTATTTGGTCCACAACAGTTTTGGCCCCTGGTTTTGGCAGAACGTTCCCATTCTACCCGGCTCTGAGCTCTGGATTTCAGAGGAACCTGGCTGTCCTTTCCGCTGACATTTGTGTACAGTACATTCAGTTTTCTGTGAAGCCTTTGGGCTCTGCTTATTGTCTGAAGTATGGGCCCAGCGTGAAAAATACGAGGTTCTGTCAGTCTGTTGACAGGCAGAATTACTGAGGACAGATAGAAATACTGAAGTTCAGCAACTGAACAGAAAGTAATCAACTACACTGTGTGTGTGTGTGTGTGTGTGTGTGTGTGTGTGTAGCAAGGCGCCTGGTGCTGAAGGAAGAAACATTCTCTCCTAGGAATGTGTGGCCTGGCCTCCCAGCCTGACCCTAAATCCCCTGGAAATGAGGGCTGAGCCGAGCAGAGCCCTCACTCAGTGTCCTGCATGTGCACTTGAGAGGAAAGGTCCTCGTCCGAAGGCTGTAGGTTTGGGATCCGCGCACCTGGGGCTTGCAGATGTGGCATGAGCACCTGCGTCCCTCTGCACCTGCAGCAGAGCTACGCCTGGATTTAGGGGGAGCCGGGACATTGTGTTTAGTTTGCATGCCGGAGCGATTACAAGTTGAGTTTCTGTCCTCTGCAACAAAAGGAACTGGACTGCTGCAAGGACAGTCTGCTGTGTAACTCGGCTGCGCACGCTTCCGTGGGTCCTGTTTCTCAGTGCGTGACTTTGGCTTCTTGTAGCCCTTCTGTTAGGCTGATTCTCTTCATTAACCCACTGTTAACCTTGTGAGTGTCCCAGGTCCCTCCGGTTCGCAGACATTCCAGTCCCCCGCTTAGCTCTTTATGTACTGTGTCCTCACAACATACACGCAGTGTTCATCACCTTTCCCCACCCCTTCATCCCTCGAGGTGAAGAGGTACTAAGTTACGGTTTCACAGGAGTGATATAGGTAACGATGATCTAACATACATATGTATAACCTTGGAAGAAAGGGTTTTTTAAAAATTTTAAGAGTAAAGGAAGAAAACACATTAACAAACAGACATCCATTTATAAAATAGTGTAAGAACAATATGAACAATACAGAGTTACAGACAAAGTGGCAAGAAATTAACAGTGGTTGTTGTATTACTATTGATATCTTCAAAGTGGTTTCTCAGGAAAACCAAGAGACATGCAATAATGATAAAATCAATAATCATTAACTGTTCCTTTCAGTAAAGCAATAGAAGACAGTAGTACCACTGTTAGCTGTCCTGTATATATATATACATACATGATTTCCCCTTCTTTCCCTTCTCCTTTCCCACACCCCAGTTGCCAAGAAAGGGTTTTTAATGTTTTTTTTTTTTTTTGCCATAAAGAATTGATAAATGTTTGAGAAGACAGATAACTTTACAAGGGGCAATTGAAACATAGGGTGAATATTTAGACTAAACAAAAACTTACTGTAGTAAAAGATACATTGCCAGAAATATGGCATAAGTGTGGTCAAAGTGAGGGGGAGTGTTGTGGAGAGGCTTAATAGCAATGGGTCTTTTGCTGTAATAACTTCTTTAAGTATTCACTGTACTTTTGATCACTCTACTGATTTACTCTTTATGGCAGTTTCTATCAAATGAAAATAATACACGTGGTCACCTGCCTTGGTCAACACTGGATCAGGCAGCTGTGACTTCTGGCTCCTCCTCAAAGTCAGAACAACCAGGAAAGGGAAACGTTTTGAATGGATTCAGGACACTGAGGTAGCCGGGACAGCGCAGGCAAAGACCCTCAAAGAGAGGATGTCAAAGCTGCTGCAGATCATGGCCAGGACCACAGGAAGGTCGTGTTCAAAGCAAGGGTGGGATTTTTAGGAAAACTCATGGAAATGTGGATTTTACCTCAGGCAACTTAAAAAAAGTTAAACATTTTGATCAGACCTCATAAAATAGCAGAGGTTTGGTTATGTCATGGGCACAACACCTCTGCCTCCTGTGGGCCTCTTCTCTCAGAGTAGCCAGCACCCCCAAAGGAAGTTGGATGCCCACTTCCCAGCTGGGGAGAACCAAAGCCTGACTCAGTTTCCTGGGTCGATTCTTGCTGCCAGGATGTGCACCCACCTTCCGGGTTGTTCCCCTGCCCCCTCTCCCTGGTTCTTAGGGATCGTGCTGTCGTTTTCCATGTAACACTAGTTGGACGGGGTGTGGGAAAGTGTGGACTCGTCCTGTGTGCGGCTCCCTTTGTTCAGTCAGGGACCAGCAACTCCACGAGGTGTGAAGTGCTGGCTCCACAGGCCACAGCGCTGCTGGTCGCATGGGGACAGTGCCAGGTTCCCGTTCCCCACAGTCGCATC
Organism: Dinomys branickii; assembly: GCA_004027595.1. Taxonomy (NCBI): domain Eukaryota; kingdom Metazoa; phylum Chordata; class Mammalia; order Rodentia; family Dinomyidae; genus Dinomys; species Dinomys branickii. The sequence continues at coordinate 10,263 of PVLD010003992.1, forward strand.
TGTGTGCAGCCGTGGCTGGGGTTTGGAGTAGGAGCGCAGACAGCTGCACAGCTCCGACGGTTCTCGGCCTAGCCCTGGCTGGTCCTTCTCGCTCTGCTTCTCCCACTCGTCTCCCGCTCTCTTCTGAGAACTTACCTTTCTTCCCCTTCAAATCACTTTATTTTCTCTGTTCTTTTACTTCTCTTGACCTTCATGGTTTCTCCTCTCCTACTTCAAGAAAATAGAATGTTTTGGGTTAAATTCTTGGCTGTTACATATGTACAGATCATGATTTATAAAAGAACTTTAAAGAAAGCGTTGGAAGGGAGTAACGGACCCACTAGCTACTGACATTTATTCTGCCCTCACTGTGTGTAAGGTGTAGCTCCAAGAGCTTTCTACACATTTTACAAAACTCTGCTTTAGCCAGTGGGGGATGAGCTCCACTTAGAGATACCTGGTCTGCCAAGTTATTTAATTAATGCCAGACCAGGGGAGGAAAACCCTGCCTGTGGTTTCAAAGGAAATGAGGGCATTCATAAAATCAAATCTTCGTTCCCGAGGACCTGAGAGGGCTCAGTGCTAGGAGCTCCTGAGGCCACCAAATGGTGCAGTCGCTGAAGTTCTTTATACAAGGTGGCAAGAACCTGCACACATTTCCCATCCCCTTTAGATCATCTCTCCCAAATTGCTGTCATCAGTCTATGATCGCTAACGCAACGTAAATGCTATGGAAATGCTTGCTATACTGTAGTGTTGATGGAATAATTCTAAAAAGCTGGGTCTGGTGACATATACTTGTAATCCCAGCACTTAGAAGGCTGAGGCAGGAGGCTCACCATGAGTTTGAAGCTAGCCTGGGCTAGTGAGACTCTGTCTCAAGGAATGAGAAATAATAATAATAGTAATGATAATGAATGCCAAGGAAATGTTTGTCTGTGTTCAGTACGGATGCAATTTCAAAAGCATTTTGCTCAGCAGTGAGCTGAATCTTTGGAGGAGCTGTGGCTGTGGAGAGCTGACGGTATTCGTGAGCTCTCGCTGGTTTGTTTATTAGAAGCTTGCATATTCCTTTGTAAGAGTCTGAAGTGCAGCGTGGGCTGGGAACCTCCAAGGCATAGCTAAGGACCAGCGCCGAGGAGAAGACAGACAAGCAGACAGAGCCAGTGGACTGGCAGGGGTTCCCTGAGGCCAGGCTCTGGGAACCACCTGTGGTCCTGGGATGGAGACAGCCGGGTCTGGAACATCCAGGCCTGCACAGCTGGTTCTGGTCATAGATGTGGCCAGGGGATGGTCTCAAGGGGCTGGCTGGTATCACCCACGTGGCCGCAGCCGGGTGAGCTGGACAGAAAGCTGCCCAGGGCATGGGGACACGCAGGCTTGTGTCCCCTGGGGCCCAGGAAAGGGAGGTGATGTGAGAAAGCACGAGAGGACACAAGTGACAGACCAGGCAGCCCCCAGCCAGCGGCCAGCGTGGCTCAGCCCCCAGCCGTGAGATGAGCAGCAGCCCGCCCTCCCGGGACGGCGGTCACAGAGCCACGCGTTCTCTCCTGGCGCCTGAAGTGTCCTCTTCTCTGGGTTGACATGGAAACGGAGGAATTAAAAATAGGTTCCCTTCTCAACACTTCTATTCAGTGGAGATAAAAATGCTCGTATTTCAAGCACCGCTTGTAGCTGGCTCTGTATTCTGAAGTCAAGACAAAGCTTTACTATCACTTAATGATATCCGCATTAACTTTTTAAATATGATTTATGACGCACTTTGATATTTTTTCTCCTATTTCATCTTTTACATCAATCCTGGCTTTTACCCACTCAATGGGTAAGAGCATGAGTTGCTAATGGGTCAAAGATCTTGAACTTGGAAAACCTTAGTCCAGGAGGTTTAGTCAGATAATCTTACTTTTTTTTGGTTGTTTTTGAGACAGGGTTTCACTGTGTATACCAGGCTGACCTTGAACTCACTATGCCTCTTAGTCTGGCCTCAAACTTACTGCGATCCACCTGCTTCAGCCTCCTGAGAGCTGAGATTACAGGCGTGTGCCACCATGCCTGGCTCATACAACCTTAGTTTGTAGGATTCTTTTGTGGACCTTTTGTTAAACACAAAACCAATGCCAGGGTCAAGGTTGGGAGGGGTGATTGAAACAAAGACATGCAGTTTGGGAAAATGCAAAAAGAATAAAGTTTGAAGGACATTCTTGGTGCAAATGAGTCTGAAGTGAGCCCTGTTTGATTTTGGCAGCTGTGGCAGTGGAATGATGGTGAAGCTTCTGTCTCTTGCCACACGGAGACAACCTTACACCCAGGGGATTGGGCACTCTCCCTGCACTGTGCAGACCCGGCTGATCCAGATGACTGTGTGAAGCCCACTGTGACAGCTGGGGAGGGCGATTGGGGACCTCTGCCATGCGGATCTGTGACTGAGGTAGTGCCTGCCAGGTCCAGTTTGCCTTGGAGCTGGGCACTGTTTTACCAAGAGGCAAAGCCTGGAGCCACAGAAACACTTAGGGAAGAGAGAAGACGCTGGGCTAAGTCCTTCTTACTGCATGAGTGCAGCCAACTTCTGTAGGATTTGGAAATGACTTAGATGGTGTTGGAGACATAGAGCATCAGAAGGTGGTAAGCTGTAGTGGACTGACCACTGGTGGTCAACTTATAGCCCCAGCTGAACTGGGCGAGCGTGGTGCTGGGTGTGGGAGGCCCACCTGGGGACTGCTGCCAGCAGCATAAGAGGCAGAACTGGAGAAGAAGTGAGGCTGTTGGGAGCTGAGAGAGGCTGTTGGGAACTCGTAGAAGCTGCAAGGAGCTGTTGATTCTGTTGGAGGAGCTCGTCATGCTGGCTTTCCTGATGAACCTGACTGTTTTCATCCTCTGAGGAACTCAGGACCTCACTGGCACTGAGAATGGCTTTGGTTCACTTTCGGGAGCTCTGGTCCTCACTTTGAGCATCACTTCCAGGCTCCAGATGGGAGGATGGTGTACTGCCGGTCTCCTGGAGCAGCTTGCTACATTGGCTTCCCTGATGGGAACTTGGTCATCGGAGGAGCTTGGGACCTCACTCTTGCTGAGGATGGCTGTGCTACCTTTTGAGGGAGCTCTGGTTCTTCTGAGCATCATTTCCTGGCTCCAGGGAAGATCCCTCAGCCTGCTAGCACAGATCCTTCATCCCGCTGGCATAGACTTCCTAGATTTCACCACTGACTTTTGGGTCTTCGCAGCACAGATCCATGAAACAGGCCTGCATGAGACATTGTTATGGGCAGTTGGACTCGTGGAAGGCACTGTTATGAGCTCTAGGTCTTCAGCTGGACTCATGCAGGACGTTTCTGTGGTTCCCAGGCCCTCAGCTACATTCCTTGGTCTATGGTGTGTGGACAGATTTCACTCGTTGGTATATCATTCTTTGGGTGACTATCATAAATAATCCTATAAAATATGTGCCCTGTATTATATTGTTCCCCTTGCAGAAATACCCCCAGACCAACATGGAAGTAAACCCACTGCACTTTTAGAATCCACCCTGGCAGTGAGTGGGTGGAGAAGACCTCACACTGGGGACCAGTTCCTGTGCCCGGAGCTGCCTCCCGGAAGGGGCAGCATGACTCTTTTTACTGGAAAGTTTATTAAGATGAAAAGTTTTATTCTTACACAGTCCTAAGAAATAACACAGGAAGGCACCCTGCGCTTTTGTCTCGGTTTCTCCTGCTAGTAAGATTTTGCAAAACTCTAGCATGGTGCCAGGACCAGGGGCCAGGCAGAGAGTGACGACAACAGCCCCCATCCCTGGGGTCCCCAATGCTGGCCTTTCACAGTCACACCCAAAGGCTCAGAGCCCTGGCAGGCACAGATCTTTGTATTTGGTAGCTGCGTCCTTTCAGAAGTTGTCACTTACATGGAATCATGAGTGACATCCCCTCTAGAGATTGGGTTTCTTCCCACTCAGCATAGTTCTCTGGAGACCCAGAGCTTGTGTCCTTAGTTCGTTCCTTTGTACTCTCAGCAGTGGCCCGAATGTACAGTGTTTAAACATGTACTTACTGAAGGAGATATGAGCCGTTTGCATTTTCTGACTGATATCTAAGCTGCTGTAAACCAACGTTTGTGTACATGTTTTTCTTTTTTTGCTAGGGCTGGAACCCAGGGCCTCTTGCATGCTAGCCAGGTGCTGTACCAGTGCACTGCAGCCTCAGCCCTTTAGATTGTGTTCTGAGTCAGGGTCAGTTGCCCAGGCCGTCCTAGGATTTGTGATGCCCCCGCCTCAGCCTCCTGGGTGTGCTGCCACACTTGGTCGAGTACAGGGTTTTGCATGAGCATCTGTCTTCTTTTCTTTGGCTTTGGCAGTTGCGTGTTGAATTCAGAAACTGAGAACTGTCTTCCAGAGTGGCCTGACCATGGTGCACTGTCACCAGCGATGGGGATGACTCATTTCTCTCATAAGCATTTAGTTGGCACCACTGTGGCTTATCTCAGCCTTTCTGACAGAGGGTAGAGCTGTGCCACTGCATTTTAAGTTTGCATCTCCCAAATGGCTGATAATGCTGGGCACCCCCTCACGCCCTTCTTTACTCTCCACATGTTCTCTTTGGGGAAATGACGGTAGCATCTTTAATAAGCTACATGGTAAACTAGTATAGGCCATGACTAACATGAGTAGTTATATTGGTCATAACTGAAAGTTTTCCTCCTACCTTAAGAAAATACCCTATGTGTAGAACTCTGTGCTAGGCGCAAAGGATACAAAGGCACACCAAGCAGGTGTGTCTGTTTCCTTTGTGGAACTGAAAGTCTTCAAGTGAGGGAGGAATTGGAAAGTTTGAACAAAAACAGAAGTGCACAAAGGTATTTAAAGTAGATGCAAAAAGGAATATACTCTGAAAGAAGAAAACACAGGTCAAGGTGTCATAAAAACTCAGAGGGAGGAGGCTACAGGGGGAGAAGAGGAAGAAAAAAGAACAGAGATGTGTTCTATCCATAACCCTCTCCCCACAGTGGATGTGATCAGGGACTGCAAACAGGTGGTAAGAAAAATTGAAAACATAAAGCAATGCTGGAGACTTCACTGACATTCAAAATCCACACAGAATTTCCCAGTTGTGTCTGAAAACCAAGTGCATGCTACTGAGGCACAGTGGAGCCAGGAGCCCCTGGCTCAGGAGAGCAGGCTGTGCAAAGGCCCTGGGGCAGGGAAGGGTGTGGATGCTATAAGAACCTACAGAAGGCAAGTGGGGCTGGACTGCAGAGGAGGAGTGTGAGGGGGTAAGTTTATGGTGGTTTGAATGGGTGCTGTAGTCAAAGCAGGTAAGTCGAAGTGCATTTTGGAGATGGAATCGACAGGACAAGGTGAGGCACTGTATGGCCAGGCGGGGAGGAAGCCAGGGTGTTGGGCATGGCTCCCCGATTCCTTCACTGGGCACACTGGTTGATGGAGGTGACTTTGCTAAGATGGCAAACACAGACAGAGACTCGGTGCACATGTGTGAATGGCAGTCGTGTTATGCTGGAAGAAATGGAAACTCTGCAGCTTGGGCGCATGTGCAGGGAAAAGAAGCCCTCTGCGTAGAGAGGAACACGCTCCTTCCTCTCCTTCCTAAATTTCTGCATGGATATTTTTTAAAGTGTGGCCAGGTGTCCACCAGGTGGCAACCTTTCTTTGTGAAAGCCAGGGTTGGAGGCTGCACCTTCTCCAAGGCACCCAGGTGGGTTCTCTCAGCTGGGGCTCTGTCCATGTGGCTAGAAGTGTGGCCCTGGCTGAGGCCTGGCCACGTCCGTGGTGGAGGGGCCTCAGGAGCTCGGTCCCTCCGAGGCCTGGCCGAGTCTGTGCATCTGGCATGCCCTGACCTGGGCATCCTGAGAGTGCAGGTTGGCCCTGCAGCACCTGATTCTGGGATACATGCTCTGAGCCACCTTCTGCACCCTAAGATGTGTGTGCCGAATAACTGTTCCTGTCCCCCATGCAGCCTGGAATAAGGCAAGCACTTAACACAGGACTTTGCTGTTACATTATCCCCTCAGTGAGCCTTGTCTCCTAAGTCCTGGCCCGGGACGCTTCTCTTGCCCGCCTTGGGGACAGGCCGCCTTCTGGTTGAGCTGAGGAGGGATGCTGGAGTTGCATGTCATGGCTGGCCCTGAGGAACTCCAGCAGGTGCCCTCCATGACAGAGTGGCCTGCACAGGGGGTGCCAGGCAAACCCAGGAGGCAGAGAGGGGATTAGCCAGCCTGTGCTGCAAATGCCAGGAAATGCACCCTTGCTGGTATGCTGCTCAGAATTCAGAGAGCCACGCTGTCTGGTTGTCTCTCTGGATACAGGGAAGCTCGGGCACTTGCTCTCTGCTGTATGCGTACGTTCCTGGCCCCAAGCTGGGACAGGGTCAGGGGCTTATTTTGTTTTGTGTTTAACGCAGACTATACAAGGTGTGATTGAATCCCCCTCAAAATGTTTCCCTCATTCCCACACTCATCCCATCGTCCTGGCCACTTCTTGCAGCAGCTCCAGTGTCTTCTCTCCTGAGGGTCTTTAGCTGTGCTGTCCCAGCTGCCTCCATGTCCTCAATCAATTGTAAATGTTCACCTTTCCTGGTCATTCTGACTTCAGGGAGGAACCGGAAGTCTCATGGTGCCGGACCTGGTGACTAAGGTGGAGGAGGATGCAGCGTTGTGTTTTTAGGAGCTGCCTTTCTGCTGGATGGTGCTCAGCGGTGGCATTTCCTGTATGTTTGATCACATTTTGTAAAGACTCTCAGGAGAGAGGACTCCAGAGGAAGAGGGTTGGCTTGGGCCAGAGTGGCGGTGGAGACAGGAGGTCGGATGTGGAGCTGACAGGACCTGTCCCTTGATCAGCTGTAGAGTGTGAGGGAGCCAGGAAGCAGTGGTGAAACCAGAGCTCAGGAAAGGTGAGCCGCAGCATCCTCACCTGAGGGCCTCGTGGGCAGGCAGGCTCGGTCGGCCAGAGGCACTGGTTGGGGAGCCACATTTGGCAGTCTTAAGTGCGTAGATAGTTTTGAAATCTCCATCCTGGCTAGATTCACCGAGGGCAGGGTGTGGTGGAGAAGTCTGAGGTCTGAGCCCTGGGACCTTCCAGCAGCTAAGAGTTGGGCAGATCAAGGGCCAGCAAAGGAGAGGGGGTAGCCATGGAGGAGGAGGGGATTGTGAGGATGCGGGTTCCGGACGCTGAGCGGGGAGCGTTTCATGGGAGAGTGACGGCCAGGGGCAAAGCTGCTGACCGTGCATGTAGAGTGAGGACAGGATGTGGGCCCCGCCTTCCTGACCAGTGTGTCTCCCACTGTCCTGTCCAGGGGTTTGCTCCCTCCTCCGCGCCCCCTCCCTGACAGCAGCTCCCATGGGTGTGGGCACCGTGACTGGTTTGGAGCACCTTGACCCTGGCACATTCAGAATATGTGGAGGTGATTTTTCTCTGGCTTTTCTGTGGCCACAGAGCACCCTCCCCCCTCAGCACCTTGCTGATGGTGGCCAAGTCACACCTGGGGACTCTCTCGTTGTTTGTGGTCTCCAGGGACAAGGTAGTGGATTCAGTGTTGGCTGTTTACTGTGGGAGCCAAAGGCTGGATGCTGCCCCTGACCCCGCACAGGAGACAGCTCCATGCTGCAGTCACCTGGGGATGGGACATGGCCTCACCCATGCCCTGTAGTCCATCCAGAAGAGGTACTGGCAGGCCTTGGGGCTCCGTGGCTTTCTGCACCCCAGACCTGCTCCCCAACTGCTTTATTCCTCTGAGCATTGATACCCTTCCAGTGAATCCTCTTTTGCTTAAATTAACTGGACCTAGAGCAAGTGCCAGTCAGTATTAGCCCTCAGTCAATATTGGCCGAATTATTGAAAAAGTATGGTTTTCCTTTCACAAAGGAAAAATCAGAAGTTCAAAGAGCGCTGGCCTCTGGCTTGGGCCACTCATCTCCTTTGTCACCCATTCCGGGCGTGGTCTTTCCATATCCTCAGAACCTGAAATCAGGACCCATTTACGGCTGACGGACTACTCCAGGACCAGCCGTACCCTTCTCCAGTGCCTGTGGAGTGAGGCTGTCTGTGTCAGCTTTAGCTCAGGGAAGTGGCTCAGTGAATAACGGTGCCAGGATTCAAACACATCTCGAAAATCCATGTCTCTGTGCTTTCCAATGAGTAGTTTGCTATCAGATGGCAGGAGAACTAAAGTTTAAAATCCCTGAGCCCCTCTTTTATATAAACAGGGGGATGGAGAGGCTGCTGCCAAGGCTGTGGAGGACCTGGAATCAGAGCCTTTGGACCCTGAAATCAGAACAACTTGGATGAATAGAGGAAGAGCACAGGCACTGTCCGGCACCCTGGCAATCGAAGACTCCCCCCACCACGGCAGGTCTGAGCCAAGGCTGTGGCCGTGACTGCTCGGCCTCTGACTCTCACAGGATGTTTCTCCTCTCTCCCCGACTTCCTGGTCACAATCTCGTCCTGCTGAGATCTTGTTCTGGAAAGTTCCTCCTTCCTCTTCTAGCAAACTCCCTCCCATCCCTTCCTGTTGGTTTGGTTCTCGTGTGCGGTGGGACCATGGATGAGGACACAGGTTGTCCTGGAGAAGGAGAGCAGTGACACAGGCAGCTTTGGAGACAGGTGCCTGGGAGGCCCGGGGAGGGCGAGGGGCTGAGTGTGGTGGGGAGGCAGGACCATTTGCTGTGTGCACACAGGCACTGTTCTAGGCACCGAGGGCCAAGCTGTGGAAGCAGAACACAAGCCTACCTTCAGGGGCTTCCGTTTTATTAAAGGACATGAACCATAAACAAGTAGAAATGTTTCAATACACAGGAATGTACAGCCTAGCCAGTTTCCCACTGCTGGAACAAAATACCGCATACAGCTTAAAGCAGGTGAGGCTTATTCGGGTCATGGTTTCAGCCCACGGTTGGCCCGTGTCTTAGTTACTTTTGTCATTGCTAAGACAAAATACCCATCACCCACAGTTAAGGGAGGAAAGGTTTATTTAGCTCACAGTTTGTAGAGGTTTCAGGCCATAGTTGGCTGGCTCCAAGGCAGGGTGGCTGTGGCAGAGGAGAAACAGCTCATGGCACCCACAAAGTACAAAAGCACCAAGGGGCCTTAGCAGTGTCTTTCTGCCCCTTTTATGCAGGCTGCTCAGGGTTGGCCATACTCACCCTCAATCCTAGTGTGCTTGAGCCTAGCATCGCACCGTAAATCGATCCCAGCGCCACACTCCAGATCCAGCCACCTCTGAAAAAGCTCCACCTGTGACCACATGAAGCTTTGGGGTGACAGGTAGACACAGCCAGCACAGGCCATTCCAAGCCAGGATCAGCATGGTGGAAGGACCTGGGGAGAAGAACTACTCACCCCATGATGGCCAGGAAGCAGAGAGAGGGGAGAGGAGCCAGGGACAAGAACACACCCTTGCAGGACACACCCCTGTGCCACCTCCAGCCAGGCCCCGCCTCCTACAGTGAGGTCAGCTGTGAGCACATCCCTGGATGAACCCAGTGTGAGCCCTAACCCGCAATCCAGTCACCTTCCACACATGTGAGGCCTTTGGGCCGCACCTTGGATCTGAACTATAGTGCACACCTGCAGGAGAAATTTTAGATGGCATAAAAGTAGCAAAAAAAAACATTGAACATGTTAGCGAGGCAAGCGTGTTGGCATGGGGGCCACGAGTTCAAACAGTATGGAGTGGAAAATCCTCTTCACAAAGAAAACACGTTGACACGGATCTGAAAGAAGTGACTGGCAGATGGTTGGGTGGACAGTGTTCCAGGGTCACACCAGTGCATGGCAAAGTCTGCGGGCTGTATCTGGCGAGTTTGAGGGACCCAATATGTCCACGTGGAGCAGGTGACAGGCCCTGCAGAAGCAGGTGTGTGTTGTGGAGATGCTGGCGGCCAGGCAGGCCTGCTGCTGTTACTGGACTTTATCCCGAGAGGACCCAGTCTGTGGAGCGATCCAAGGGCAGCAGAGAGGAAGGGCAGCTAACCTTGCAGAACTGCAGCACTGCCTTAAATAACTCCAGTGTGATTCTCTGATGTCCATGAAGTTTTACTTTCTGCATCACTCCCACAGGGCAGGGAGTGTAATGAATACATGTGACTCTGTGGGGTGCACAGGATCCCCGCTCCGAACGGATGGACCGAAAAAAGTGACTTGGACAGACACAGGCTGCAGTCATACTGCTCCACTCCATCCCTGGCTGAACGCAGCCCCGGGCACCTCCAGTGTTCCTGTTCTCCTTTTGTTTTGTTCTCATTAAGTTCATGGTGTAATTTCACTCAGGAGTTACCACCCTCTGCACACTATATCCTCAGCAGCACTGGGGATTTAGGCAAGGGCCCTCTTCACTGAGCTACATCCCCAGCCCTTTTTATTTTATGTTTTGAGACAGGGTCTTGCTAAATTGCCCAGGCAGGCTGGTAATGAGCTCATGATCCTCCCGCCTCAGCCTCCCAGAGTCCTGGGATGACAGGCAGAGGACACACAAGTAAAATAAAACACTTTGCCAAAAAGTTGGAGATGAAATGGACCATGCCAGGTTTCTGATTTGCTCCTTGCTGTGGATAGCTGCTAGGAGAATCCAGCTATACAAGCCAGGGACACAGAATACTAAAAAGCTATTTCTTACATATTAAAAATGGTAGCTACACGAGCTGTCACAGCACACAGCTGTAATTCCAGCACTTGAGAGGCTGAGGCAAGAGGATCACAGGCTTCAACAAGTTCAAAGCCAGCCTTATCTACATGGTGAGACCTTGCCTCAAAAAACCAAACCAAACCAAACAAAACAAACAAAACAATACCGATAAGCTGTCACTCGTGGCAAGCAGAATGCTTCTCAGACACCCTGGCCCCAGGGATGGGAACCTGTGGCCCCAGGATGGCAAAAGGAAGTGTACAGGTGTGGTTTAAGCTGGGATCCTGAGATGGAGAGCTGTCTGGCATTCTCCAGGGCCCCCAACCTCATTATCATCCTAAGGTCTTTGGAATTGTTCCGGTTTGTGGTAGTTTGTTACCATAGCAACAGAAAACTAATGCAGCACAGCAAGGAAAATCCAGCAAAATTATCAAAGTGTTAAAAAGACTAAAAAAAAAAAAAAAACCCAGTTCCTGCTTTTAATTGAATTCATTCAAAATAATTTGTTCATATTATACATGACTCCAGTGAGTTGGACATTTTAACTTGAGGTGCTTTGTGATACTAAATAATTCAAGTTTTTTAAATAGTGCATGATTTTCATGATTATCCTGTAAGGAACATCCAATCCCAAAGGCACGTTTGGCTCCATCAACCTTGGAGTCCGTATTGCCTTATTAAGTCAAGCAGCTTGTGGATTAGGCATCAGGGAAGTGAGGAAAGGTCGTTGCTGGGCTGTGCGTTCCTCCCTCTGCAAACCAAATGAGCCAAGGCATCGTTATTTCTCCTCACCGAGCCATCCTCGCCATTCCCCCACCCCTCCCGCTGCAGCCTTCCTCCCTGAATGGTCCACCTGGCTAACCACTGCTGAGACCTCGGCCGAGGTGCGACGTCCGCATGTGTGATCTGCTGCCAGGACTTGGGATGCCCTCTTTTTTTGTACAGCTCTGTACATCTTGTTCGCAGAGCCTCAGTGTCTTTTCTGTACAGTGCACCAGGCTTCTATAGCACTGTGACTTTTGCTGGTTGTGCTGCATGCACAGTGCAGTTCTGTGGTTTTAGGGTGTCATACATCACAGTCCTGCACCAAAGAGTGATGGGAACAAAGGCAAAGTCACCAGGCTGGAGTTGCCTTGGACCGCTTCTTTGTTCTGGGAACTGTAACCCACTTACATATAGTTCCTCACTTAGTGACCAATTCACTTGCCCACCTATGCTCCGGAACCAAACTCTGTTATTCGCAGGGAGGGCCTGTACTAGGGCAGGGATCGTTGCAACTCCTCTGGATGGGTGAAGTAGAATCTAACTGGTTCTTGCCTGTCCATTCTCACCTCTCTGGAAGGCCTTCTGTTGCCAGTAATAATGTTAGGGTCTGTATGCTGTCCATCAACAATGCATGCATAAAGAAAATGTAAACATGAGGGAATACTCTCTGTCATAAAGAGGGATAAATGTGAGTCATCTGTAGGAAAATGAATGCCTCTTGAGATCATGATGTTAAGTGAGATAAATTAGACTCACATGCTTAAAAATGGCAAGGTTTCTCTTATATGTGAGACCCAGAGTATAACAAAGAGCAAAAGAAAAGACAGATAACGGGAAGTAGAGAGACAGATCTTCCTCATATGGGAAGGGGGTCATGAGAAAGAGGGGGAGGGAAAGAGGATGAGGAAAGACAGAAGATGTGTCATGTACGGGTACCAACTCCACACAAGGAATGTAAACATTATGTACTGCAAACAGGTACTAATAAAACATTTAAAAGTTGGAGGAGTATGGGCTAGGGATGGGATATAGCTCAGTGGCCATAGCACCTGCCTGGCAAATGGAAGGTCCTGAGTTTGATTCCTGGTACCAAAAAAAAATTGGAGGAGTGCACATTTATTCATTTATATTCATTTCACAAATATTTGTGAAGCATTTATTAGGTGCCTGGCACTAGGTACTGGGGACGTAAGGATGAGAGAGGACAGGCCACAACCTGGGGGATGGGGGCGGGAACAGAGTGAGCTCAATGTCAAGTGTTAAATGCTGTGTGAAGACAAAAATCAGGCAAGTCAAGGAAAGATGGGCGAAGAGACAGCTTCCCTCCCGTGTTCGTGGCAGTGCTGTCACAGAAGCCACAGCCAGGCATACGCCTGGGGGTCCACCTGCTGAATGGATCGGGAGACGTGGATCTCTGTCCACGGAGGGGTATTTTCAGCCATCTGTGGCCGCATGGATGAGGCTGGAGGACCCTGTCTGTGTTCAGTAAATCAAGCCAGCACAGACAGACTAAGATCACAGAGCATTACTCCTAATGGGGAGCCAAATGAGTTGATTTCCCTGAAGTAGAGAGAGGAAGAGAGGCTCCTGGAACTGAGGGAGGGAGGGGGTGGACAGACAGAGGAAGCTCCCTGAGCACAAAACACAAAGTGCACTTTGGAGAGGAGAAATGAGTTCCGGGGCTGTGAGGCACGACAGGGAGACTATACTTACTGATGATTCGCCGGTGTTTGAAGTAGCTTGGAGAAGAGTTTCATTTGTCCTCAACACAAAGAATTGATACACGTTAGGGATGACGGATCTGCCGTTGTTACGATGTGATTGCTACACGTTGATTGTAGGCATAAGAATGTCGTGCTGTGGCCCATCGATATCTACAGCTCTGTGTCAGTTAACGATGAGGATAAGGTCAAATGACTGGTGCTGTCTGTGCTGAGCTCAGAGGGAGGGGACCTGGTGCTGTTTGAGGTGGTCTCCAGGAAAAGAGGCAATATGCAGTGGTCTGAGAGTTTGGGAACCAAGTGGGTGAGACTTTGGGGACCCCAGGAGCAGAGAAGGGGCAGTGAGGTCGTGAATGGAAAGCAATCCTCAGATTTGGAGGCATCAGGAACAGTGTGCTGTGTCCTGATTTTCCTTTCCAGGCAATAGGGATTAAACCAGGGTCCTGTCAGGTACTGGCTTCTGATTTCAAAACTCATCTAGGTTTTGGGGAGGTGACCTGATGACTGGGGAGTGCAGACACCAACCCACTGCCATGACCAAGGTGAGATGCTGCAGTGTCGGACGAGTGTGGGGATGGTGAGTGTTCACCAAAGTTAGCAATGGGTCAAGATCATGTTCTGCACTTGTGATGGTCGGGACTTGGGGTTTTGGCTCGGTCCACCCGATGGTGCCTGGATATTTTCTAAGATGAGGAGACCAAACTGTTTATGTGTATCTGGTACTGTGATGTGCTTCCTCAGTTTATGAGACATTCTGGGCAACTTGCCCTGATGTAAAACAGTACAACGCCATGCTTTGGAAGGCGTGTTCCTGCTTTTTGAATACTTTTGTGTAGTGCCTTCCTTTTAGACAGGATCCCCGCCACTACAAGTTTTCCCTTTCTGCACGATCTGTCTCCAGCGAGGAAATCAAATGCAACTGTGGGTTAAAGCTGTGTGCAAGATGAGAGCAAGCAGGATCCGCAGGAAGTGAGAGCAAGGGATGCGCGTTCTGTCTCTGGGGCTTAGTGAACAATGTGGGGTTTTTGTTTGTTTCCATTGGGAAGCGGAGCTCCAAGTCTTGAACTCTGGATACATAAAGGCGTTGCAAAGCGGCAGGGTCTGTGTGTCAGTGAGCTGTCTGCTCTCCCCAGAATCCTTTCTTCCGGCTGCAGAGCCAGCCTGGGCTCTGAAATTAGATTTGGTCGAAACCCATTGTGTTGACCTGCTACTTGTTAAAATCTGATTTTGAAAAAAAAAAAACAATTTGGTTTCTTGAGACAGGATCTTGCTATGCAGTTTAGGCTGGCCTAAACTCACTAGGTAGCCCTGATTGGCCTGAAACTTGCAGCAATCCTCCTGCCTCAGCCTCCAGAGTGCTGGGATGACAGGCGTGTGCCACCAGGTTTGGCTATAAAACCTGACTATTTGTCTCAGTTTTTATTACTACCTTTTTGCCTGGTTGCTATGACTTGGTCGTGCGCACTTACTTGCTTTTGTGTCTGTACTTTGCCTTGTGCTGTGTGTCTGCTCTGAGAACCCGCAGTCCATGGAGAACTGGGGCCCCAATTTTCTCTTCTGAATCTTTAACCATTTTAGAGTGGGCATTTTACTCCTGAACCAGAACCTGGAAGCAGACTGTGCCACCATCATGGATATGACTGCTACCATTAATGATGGGACCACCTGCTAGCATTGCTGGAATGTGCATTTTGCAGCAAGCATTGTGATAAACACATTGTACACAAGACTGCATATAATCTCCCCGAGGTGGGCGTCTGTGTAGTTCTTACCAGTGATCAAACTGAAGTGCAGGGAGGGTCGGGTACTCCCTCAGGTCACACAGTGAGCTGGTGGTGGATGCGGGAAGATTAGGACCCAGGGCAACTGAAACCTTTGCTCTTCGTTGTGATCTGATGTCCGCCTGCTAGCAGGCCGATGTGCAAATGTCAGGCCCTGACCTGATGTCTGGGTGTCCAGTCGTGTCCTCCTCCGTCCCAGTTAATGCCTCCCCCACCCCCTCATGGATCCAGAGCCATGTCTCTTGCTGGCCCATGCCCTTCTCATAAGATACCCTAACGAGCCAGGAGCCTGTACAGCTAGTGGCACAATTCAGTTTTTGTTTAGCTCTAAACTTTATACACAGTAAAAAAATTGTTAATTGGCAATGAGTGCACTGGCTAGTCAGACTTCTAAAGTAAGCACCACGGATCCTGTTTTAGAAATAAGAGACAGACACTTTATTTTATTTGCTCAAAATATTTAGATTGTTTTGTGAATGTCCTGGCTTTTGACCCATAACTAATTGGTTTCTGTGCAGTCTCTTAATTAATTTATAAAAACTTTTTCCCCAGTGGCCTGGTTTTGGGGATGCGAGGTTTCCCATTTTATGTGCAGTTTTTTCTTTATATTTTCCCTTGTAAATAACTGTCCCCATATATGAGTTTTTGTGACAATGGAGGGTTTTTTTTGTTTTTGTTTTTGTGTTTTTGGTACTGGGAATGGAACTCAGGACCTTGTGCTTGCCAGGCAGGCGCTGTGCCACTGAGCTGTGTCCCCGGCCCATGATGATGGAGGTTTTCAAATGCATTTTTGTTTTTTGTCTATCCCGTTCACTATAACTGGGTATAATGGACAGATTGGTCTTTGTTTATCTCATGTTAGAACACAGTTCATCTTTTTCTCATTTTGGAATTGTACTTTTGAATACTTATTTTGTTTGATTCATGCCGTGAAATAGTTTTAAATCTGAATATATGATTGTCTTAGGAAAAGAGCTTTCTCTTTAAACAATCAAGCAATGCGATTCACACGACACAATCGCTTGATTCTTCTGAATGAAGGGGCATCACATGCCGCATGTCACTGGACAATTTAGCCACACAAAAGCTCACAACTAGGAGAAAGTGCTGTGAAGGCCAATTTGGCAGAAAGCCTGAAAGGGTCTTAGAAATTAAATACAAGTCTTCTGGCCACTTTCTGAGGTGGCTTGTGCCTGAAAGAGGGACTTTCAGAAGACTTTCTGGCCAAGGGAGCGCTGAAGATTGTGAATTAACTCTGTTTGCATCTGAGTGGGGCTCGCTGGGTAGGTGGTGGTGCTCTGTGCTGGGCGCCGCAGGCACCACCCCGTCTTCAGAGAGCGCAGGCCCAGCAGGAGGGTGCATGAGGGGAAATACACCCGAAGTGACGTGGACCACAGTGCTATAGTGAAAGCACTGCTCCCCCATGCCCCTACCTCCATTTTCCATGGATCTACAGCCAGTAGCCTTTGAACTGGTTGCTCCTCCAATAAAGTAAAAATCAAAGGCTTGTTGTTGTTCATGACTGACTTTCTTTGAAAGAAGAGCAAGTGTCTCCCTTTGGGCTAAACCTGGCCCTATTATTGTGTATTGATATGTGCAGAGCTGGCTAAGTTTTGTCTTTATCTTCTTGCAATGCAAATGGGTCTGGCTGGGGTGCTGATGGGCAGTCTTTGCAGCAAGGCGACAGGTTAGTGTTGCCCCACCCTGCAGCTCCCAAAATGTACATGTGAGCTGGCAGAGAGAGCCACACTGCTGAGAACAAGCCTCCGGATAGGAGGTTATGACTTCTCAGGCCATAAAAATGTACACATCCCAAAGCATCAGATACTGCCCCGAATTGTGTTATGAAGATTACTCTTTCCGCATATCTCTCTCTCCGCATATTGCAGCGCTGCTATCGTTCTTCCTACGCAGCGAGCTCACAGAGTTCATGTGCTTCCCACCGCTCTCACAGTGGCTCATCCCACTTCCCTCCTCAGGAATTAATAGAACCCAGGTTCAGCCCTGGGTGGAGGCTTTTTCCAGTTAGCCATCATATTAGCTGGACTTAGGACCCCTTGGCTTCCTGCAGCTACAAATATGCCTCGGTGTCTTTATTCTTGTGATGGGTTGCACTGAAAGTGGCAGATTAGAATTAACATTAAAATTCCAATAACTTTTCCATGGGATGACAAATGTGGATTTTGCTGTACCCAGATGAGGTCTAGAAGGGCTTTTTATATGTTGTTATGTGGCTAAACTTAGATTAACTGAAAAGGGCCATTTTTGTTAATTGATTCTTTTGTTTGTTTTGGCAGGAAATAGAATTTGCATCTTGCCATGCGCTATATCCCATTTTATTAAAAACCCACACATTCTGATCACTTCTACAGTTATACCCAGTTTATTCTGCCTAAGAATGCCCTTGGGGGCTAAGTAAAATACACAGTCCTGCAGAGCATGGTGGTGCATGCCTGTAATCCCAGCACTCTGGAAGGCTGAGGCAAGAGGATGGCAAGTTTGAGCCCAGCCTGGGCCATTTAGCAACTTAGCAAGACCCCATCTCAAAATAAAGATTAAAAAATGGCTGGGGCTGTAGCTGGGGAGAAGGTCCAGGGTCAGTCTCCAGTATTCCCACCCCAAATCCTGAGACCCTCGCTTCTTTGATGCTCAAGTTTGGGGAGGACTGAGCGAGCCCCCATGTCACGGTAGTCTGTCTGTCCTACTGTGTGCTCTTCCTCTCTTCTGTCCTTCTGGCGTCCTTAACTCTGTGTGGCTCCTGTAGGATTGGGGCCCTCAGAGGGACTGGCAGGGACTGCAGTGCAGGAGGAAAATGCGAACGCCTCCCCCTCGTGGTTCAGAGACTGGAGCAGTTTGGTGTTGGTTTCTGCCGATCGCAGCTCCCAGAACTTCGCCCTGCAGCCCATGGAGCTTCACCAAACCCTCCTGAGGAATCTCCTCCTCAGGCCTCCCTTCCTTCCCTTTCTAGCCTGCCCCTCAATTGAGAGACCATTCCTCAACAACAGCATCCCCATTCTTCCCTCAACCAAGAGGTCAGCTCCCGGCGACTGCAGTCATTGTGCCACTTGGGAACGACCATGGCAAGTGCAGAGAAAGATGGGGTCCAGGGCCAGAGAATTGTGATGCTTGGGGAAGGGTGACGCTCCCTTCCTCACCTGGGGACCACTCACAGAAAAGGAGGCCGCACCTGACCATGTGGGTAAGTGTCCCCAAAGCCCAGAGTGTCGAGGCCTGTCGTGGTGGTTCTGGCTGGGGTGGAACCTTCAGGAGGTGGTGAGTGGTGTCAGGGGCTGGGCCCTTGAGGGGCTCCTGAGACCCCGGCCCTTCCTCTTCTCCCTCTGCTTCCTGGCAGCCAGAAAGCAAGCAGCTTCCTCTGCCATGCTTTTCTGCTACAACAGGCTCCAAAGCCGCTGAAACACAGACCATGGAACAAAAGTTCCCGAACAGTGAACCCAAATAAACCTTTCTTCTTTTAAGTTGATTCTCTTGTGTATTTTTTCAAAGTGATGAACAGTGAACCCACCAACTCCGCTGTTCTCCTGTATCAAATATCCAGGATACAGTTAGAAATAAATAGAGGATAAATACAGTTACAATCTAAACATAGAAAAGAACCCAGAGGGTTTTACAGGGAACAAGAATGTCAGTGGCTTCCTAAAAAAGGATTGACTAGAATGACGTTTTTAAAGTGCTGAACACATAATAAAATAAAAGTACAAAGTTAGAAGACAAAAAATAAAAGTGTTCACAGATGACATGATTGCATAGAATCTACAAAGGATTCTAGAAGATAACAATAACAAAACAGTTATTGGTGAGTGGTGTGAGACCTGGTAAGTGAGTTCACCAAGGTAACAGGATAGATTAATGTATGAAAATTAATCAAGCTTGATACATTTGGAAAATAAAAATGCCATTTGCATTAGCATAAAGCATCTAGGAATGCATGAAAAGAAACACATACAGGACCTGCACAACAAAAACTAATAAAACTGACTTGGAGGAAAAAAAAAAAAAACTGACCTGGAGGGAAGAGAGACTACCTGAGCAGATGATAACACAAGGGAGGTGGGAAGCCAGAGAAAAAAGCTGAGGGAGATGGGGATTCTCAGCCCAGAGTCAGCATCTGTCCTTGGGACTCCCAGGAAATCCACCGTGCACTGTGATGTTTCCACTGGGGTACGGTAGAGTTGAGGGAGTGGGTGGGGACTCTCAAGGGCTCTTAAGATGGAATGCTGGTCAAGTCCCACCTTTTCTCATCTTCAGAATAAAGACGGAACTGAGCAAATCCAAACTGAATCTTCCAGACTTGAAATTAAGCATTCAAGAGTGGGTGACCTATGCATGTATCCCACCAACCCTCCAGCATACATTTCTTGTTCCCTTTGGGTTCAGTGGAAGAAGGGAGCCCAGAAAGGCCCATGTGTACCCCACATCCTTGGCTGTGACTTCTAGCTGTGCATGGATTAACTTGGGATCTCTTCAAGGAG
This sequence comes from Dinomys branickii, assembly GCA_004027595.1. Classification (NCBI taxonomy): domain Eukaryota; kingdom Metazoa; phylum Chordata; class Mammalia; order Rodentia; family Dinomyidae; genus Dinomys; species Dinomys branickii. Next base: position 29,621 of record PVLD010003992.1, read on the forward strand.
AGAAACCAGAATTCCGTTTCTCCCGCCATGTGCCATGTTTGAATGCTGGTGCCTCTGCAGCAGGGTTATCTGGTCTTGCTGGATATCAGCGCGTGTTCCTGTCATGAGGAGGATTACTGCTTTCATACTAAAAGCTGGTGTTTATTTCCCTACCTTTACAGTAAACTAGTGACAGCATGGTCTTCACGGGAAAAACCATCATGTTTTGAACCTTTTTAAAAATATTTAAATCTATTTAAATTCAAATGTTATGTTTGAATAGTTAATGACTTCCTGGGATTCGCAATTTAGAGTTCAAAATACTAAGAGATAACACTGCTCCCTCTTCTCATTCTCTGTCCATGCTGTGAACCTCTTCAGAGGACGGCGATGCCACTAGTTTAATTTGTTTCTATGTCTCCAAACATGTTCTATGCATTTAATGCTGCCTAAATATATTCTTTATGTCTTTCGTGACAATGGAAGCAGTTTTGAGTGCTTTCTCTCAAAAGCCTTGGAGCTACTTTCTTGGTATTCTACAAGGAGCCCCTCCGCTGTATTAAAACAGTATTCACATTCATCACCTTATTGGGAACCACCCGCGGTGGACAAGGCACACTTTGTTCTTGGTTTCCTCATGTGTAGGATCAAGGTTAGTAAACTGACTTGCTGACGGGGCTGGGAAACGAAGATTGTAACTGCACACCCACCATTTGCTTCTTTAGCCAACCTGGGACGGTCACGCGGGGATGGGGGCTCGGCGTCTGCCTGGCCATCTGGATGTCTGAATTTAGCGTTTCTGTTGCCCCAGCCCAGTGTCTCACTAAATATAGTTGCTCTATAAATGTGTAGAGTGGAAGAGGGTTGCTTAATTCATAAGCCTGGGTGGTGACTCACATTTCTGTCATAAGTCTCTACTGTTTCCTAGGAGACGGAACCCTCGAGCTTGCATGGTGGCAGCACAAGTGCAAATGCAGAAGTCCTGCTGCCAGCCAAGGGCCAACTGCCCAGGGGGTTGTGAAGACAGGCCGGGCCTCCCCCTCTGAGGAGCACCCTTACTCTCGGGGTTGGGTGGCCTAGGAGTCCACGGTACAGAGAGGCATAAACAGAATGAACTGTGCTTTGCTTATGAGCACCCTTTCCAGAAATCTCCAAAATGTGCTCTTTCCTCAGAAAGCAATCAGAGAAACTCAGTTATGTATTTGTGCAAATGTGTTCATTGAGATGGGACAATGCTTGCATTGATTCCATGCTCCCACTGGGTAGAAGAAGCCTGGAGCCCACGGTTCTGTGGGTTCCATATTGTCCACTTCTCTGCAGGTGAAGATCAAGAGCGACATCTTGCTGAGATTGTGCTCAGTGAGGTTCCTAAAAGCCAGGTCAACAAAGCTTGAACACCTTATCTGAGCATGGATTACCTAACTCAGAAGCAAGTAATTTTTGCAGTATTTGTTCCCAACTCAGTGGCAAAGGACACACTTTGCAGAATGACGGTACTTCCCAGTTTGTGGAGGCTGGGTTTATAGCTGGCTATAGCTGATTTTATGTCCTCATCACAACAGGATGAGCCATGTGGCGACCATCCCAGATGTGTCCAGTCCGAGGTTTCACGATGCCTGCCCTGGCTGAAGGTCAGTGCTTAGTACTGGTGAACCATGGCGGGCTTGCTTTCCTGGTTCTGTGGTGGAGCCAGGTAAACAAATACACTGAGGCTGGCTTACATGGATGGGGCTGTGGCCCAGGGATCTTTACAAGGAGAAGGCACAGATGCAGGAAGAGGCTTGGGTGATATGGACACAGGATGTGACTGGCAGAGAGTTACATACAACAGGAGGTGTGCTGTTCACAGATGGTGGGTCCAGTCTGTGTTCCGGGACTTTTGCCCCAAGACCTGGAACTGGAAGTAGGAATGAGAGTCAGGTTGCCTTTGAGGGATGATGTATTTCTCCCCCTGGTTTGAGAGATGACATTTCAGGAGAACATCGTAGAAGACCAGCCAGAGAGCCAGACCTGCCAAGTCCTCCCTCACCCCTCCAGGTGCTGCAGTAACCCTCTCTGTGATCCTGGGAGTCATGGACAGGTGTGTGAGAGATGTCCTCTCAGGACAAGGGGGCCCAATGACTGTGACAGGAAAGCACCCCAGAGACCTAAGATTCCAGCTTGGGAGTCAAGAAAGGGTCCCCTGCCCCAGGGGGTTACAGGAGAGCTGAGAATTACTGCACGATTCTGTATTCCCACCATTGCTCTAGGCTGGCGAGGCCTGGGAATTTGACTTGTGTGTAGCAGATGAAACCCAGACCAATTCCAAGGCGAAAGGAGAAGACCCATGTGGTGTGTTTGAAGCACATGCAAGAGTTTTTATGCTTCCTAATACACACTTGTAACACAGGACTGAATAATCAATCTGCTTTTAGTCTAACAGCACTGTAAACTCACCTGATTATCAAAATTCAGTCCTACTTGCTATTGGGAATGTAAATTAAAGGACCTTGGCAGTGACCCAATGTCTTCAGGCATTGTTTCCATCCTAAAGACAGGGGGTGCTTTATGATGCTGAGCATCCGGAGGTCCTAGTGATGGTAACGGAGAAAGAACTGTCAGGACAGCTCTTGCAGAAAGCCTGCCTGAGAGCCACATTGGGTGCCTGGCATTTTTATGGTTCATTAAGCTCCTTCACGGAGCTCCTCCTCTGAGCTGGACAGCAGTGTAGGAAAGGCAGGCCTTGGTGTCCACATTTCCTGTGCACACGGAGACCATAAGCGGAAGGAACAGCTGGCCCAGAGCCATTCTGAGTCCACACTGGTCCTGTGCAGCCTCCAGCCATGCAGGGCTCTTGAGCACTCTTGATGTGACTAGTGTGGGCTGTTTTCAGTGATTTAACTTTGATTGTCTTGCAGCTGTTTGTTTTTTTAATTTTCATTTTTATCAGCACACGTTTGCAGTGCATAATGGCCATGTTCCTTTTGGGGAGGTGGTCCTGCATGTGGCATGTTTGCGCGCTTATCCCGCACCCTTCCTTCTCCTCCCTCCACCTCTCAGTCCCCTTCCCTTGACAGAAGATTAATTCAATGTTATGTAGATTTGTTTAAATTTAACTGGCTGCGTAGAGCTCATGGATCCCTTGCTGGATGGTGTGGGTAGGACCTGGAGCTCTGCCAGGAGCTCAGGAGAGTCTAGGCTTCGCTTTTTAAATCTGGAACATTCTCACAGGGTCGTTAAGCAGCACGGAGGTTCCTTGGCGCCAAGGGACAGCGTAGCGTAGATGGCTGTGGTGTGGGAGGATGGTGTGGGGGAGAAGAGAACAGCCAGCTACAGGCAGGAGACACTGCACGGCAGGTGTGGAAGGCTCTCTGGGCACCGCGCAGAGCTGCTCAGAGCAGGCAGCATAGCTCAGAGTCAGTGACTGCATCCGTGCACACAGGTGACACCGTGTTCTTTCCTCTCTCAGTGCCGCAGACTGCCATTCATACAGATGGAGAGACCTGGTCCCTCCTGTCAGGGCGTAAATAAAGGGACACGGGCTTTTAGTAGTACAATGGGTCAGCAAAGCAGAATTTCCCAGTTTAGAGGACAAGGAAAGGACCAACACTACTCTCTCCTACTGACTGAGCAATGTGACGCAGTACACATACACACACACACACACACTCACACATACACACACACACACACGTACTCACACACTTGAATCCAGGGTAACCATGCACATCATCCGTCAGTACTGATCCCCACCCTGAGGAAGTGGATCCCCATCCTCTTACTGGTACCCACTATTGTACCAGCCTGTCCCAATAGCTCTGATCAGCAAGTCATAAGCTTGTTCACACATGCACACATGTGACACACATGGACTTGAACTGCTGCCTGCTTTCTTTGACTGACCAATCTTCAGCCCTGTTGTCCAGCCCATGAGTGAAGTTGGGGAACAGAGGAATACACAGCTCAGGTAAGAAGCACTGTGGGCATCGTGGTGCACCCAGGCGAGCTTGTGTTGGAGTTTCCCAGCAGAGGCTGAATGTGAGAGGACACCCACACACCGGAGAGAGCTGACTGCTGACTCAGGGGTCAAAGCAGTCCTTACAATATGCTTTGATACTCTTACTAAGAAAATGAAAAGGCAACATACGGAACAGGAGAAAATAGCCTAACAAAGATCTGCAGCATGAGTCTGTTTATGACTCATCAATAAAAATGAGTAAAGGATTGCAAAAGATGTTTCTCCAAGGAAGCTGTGTAAATGGCCAGTGAGCATGCAAAAAGACGGTCAGCAGCATTAACTGACGGAGCCCACTGTGAGGCAGCTCTGAGCAACATCTAATGTTAACCAATTGGCTTTCCATGTTTACTTGGGAGTTGTCCAAAGTTTAGACACCCTGTCTGGAGAAGGGCAACGGACTCATAGTAAGTGAACTTCTGTGAGTCCCTGGTTACCACTGAGGCCTGTATTGGCCTGTAAAGTTGGGACACCTCAAAGGATAAGACAAGGCCTCAGTTAAGGATGTTTGGCTCCAACCTCAATTAACTAAAAGGAGACTATAGCTACAAGCATCTCACTCCTACAATAAAGGCCTTTCTGGACATAACATTGTTCTCCTAAATTAACATAAAGTATTATTTGGAAAATTCTGTAAAGGTTTTCCCAAGTCCTGCCCAGATTCCTGCATTTTCTTCAGTATCCCCCTCCTTTATTTGAAAACCTAATAAATACAGATCACCCAGGGAAGTCTTTGTCTTAACTCAGAGAATCTTGAATTCTGTGAGAGGGTTGAACCCTCCTGGAGCCCTAAAATCATTTCAGTTGTCTCATTTATTTAAGCCTTTGCTTTCTACTTGTTTAGGAGACTGCAGGCCAGATAACTAATGGTTATCAGGTAACCTGATAATTAACCATCGGAGAAATACAAATCTAAACCTTAAGGAAATACCACTTCATACCCACTACAATGGCTATAGTCTAAAATGCAGATAATTACAAGTGTTGGCAAGGCAGGGATTAATTGGAATTGTCATACAGTACAGGTGTGTAGCACAGTTCATCCACTTTGGAAAATACTTTGGAAGTGCACCAAAAGCCAAGCATAGGGCTACCATATGACCTGGCCATTCTACTTCTAAGTGTGCACTGGGAGAATTGCAAACATGTTCACACAGAAGTTTGTACATGACGACTTATAGCAATATGATTCATGTTAAGCCCCAAATGGAAATAGCCCTGATGTTTGTCCATTGATGAATAGAGATACAAGCTGGAGATCCATGCAATGGTATATTATTCAGCCACAAAAAAGAATGCATGCTGACCTACTCTGCACCACACTGAACCTTGAACACATTTTATGTGAAGTGGGACAGGTTGGGGGAAGATGAAGATGTTCTGTGACCTGGCTGCACAAGCTTGTGAGGACACTGAGGTCACAGTGTGGTTCATTGTGCATCATGAGTTCTATGGCACATGAATTACATCACAATTTTTAAAAATCTGATGAGTGGTGCTTAATCTAGGGGCTCTCCGGAGTGGAATCTGCTAGTGCTTTTAAGACCAGATTGTTGCATCTTCCAGTGGAATTCATTGGTCTTTCTAAACATGGGGAATAAAAGCTTTGATCAGTTTTGCAGTACTGTAGCCATGACCACTATCCAGCTCACCTTCTGGCTGTCTTTTCTCTTCTCCTATTGGGACTCCAACTGGACTCATGATAGATCTTTTTATTCTCTTTCCCCGACCTATTAATCTCTTTGTCATTTTTTTAAAAATCCCTTTATCTCTCTGTGCAGCACATTGGGTGAGTTCTTTGGATTCATTTTCCAGTTCTGCTTTGGACAATACCTAATTAGCTGCTAAATCATATACTAAGGATCTACTTTTATTTACTCTGACCACCCACATACCAGGAATTCAGTCTCTTGGAGGCCGTATGGTGCTGTAAATGCTCACACGGGCATTTCGCCCTTTCCTAAGTCTGAAAATTCCAGATAGGCAGCGTCCTTATTTGTTCTCTGCCAGGAAATACCGTGAATGTTTTCATGTTTGAGCACAAGCAAAAACTCCAGGCGAAGTGTGGGGGAACAGCAAAGAAGCCTTGGGAGTTCCTTCAAGGCAGTTTCCAACCTCAGAGAGAGTGAAGGTTTCTCTTCCCTGGGGCTGCTTGTTTACACTTCAAAGAGTTGTGAACACTGAGGCCCTTCCTCTTTGCTGCTGGAGAGGGTTTATTTAATTGCGCAGCAAAGGTTTCTCTCCTACTGCAGTGCGTGGCCAGGTGGCAGGTCCTACACAAGCTCTTGGGTTGCTGTTTTGCGGTCCCCTCCTGGAGGATGAGGCCCCTCTGTGCATGCCAGGGGTAAATAGAGCACAGGTAACCGTGAAGTTATTGCACAGGTGAGCGACTCTGTCTGTCCCAGAGCCCTCGCATTTGCTGTCAGAAGCACAGACTGTCTGGAAGACCTGGCTCCCCTCCGCGGATGAGGTGTCACGCTGCAGTGCTCTCACAGTCAGCCCCACTCTGGATCCAGGGTTTTTCATGTCTTAATTTAATCTCTAAGAGTTTCTGTCTGGAGAGCACAGTGTTCACACTCACTGGGGGAGCTCTTGGATGTGACAGGTCTCATCCTTTGTGCTCTGGTACCTCTTGTCCCCCTCCTCTGTCCCTTGAACTACGACCTTCATTTCTGTACATATTGGATCAATCTTGCCCCCTTGTATTCATGAAACCATCCCTAATGTCAGCATGATGAACATTTTCATCCCCCAACGGTTTTGTCTGTTCCTATTTTTAACACATCCCTCCACTCCCTTCCTCAGGAGACTGCTGGGCCACTTTTCTGTCTCTGCTTTTCTGCCACGCTTGCCCTCCCTCAGACCCCAACCCATCTTTAACCTAACCCACCCACTCCAGTTCTGTTGAAAAACTGCAAAATATGTTTACGGCACTGCAGAATGTGATTCTTTAATGTTTTCGTTGACTTGCTGTGTGTGTATGTGTGTGTGTGTGTGCGTGTGTGTGTGTGTGGCAGCATGCACTGGGGACAGAACCCAGGGATTTTACACTGAGCTATGTCCCTCACCCATTTTTTAGTTTTTGCTCTGAGACAGGGTCTTGCTGAGGCCCTGAGTTACCCAAGCTAGGCTTGAACTTGTGATCCTCCTGCCTTGTTCTCCCAGAGTGCTGGGTTACAGGTACGTACCATCAGGCCTGACTCATTGACTTGCTTTTTACCTGTACCCTTCAGGCAACTATACCCTCCTTGGGTACAAGATGGAGTCTATGGGTCCACTGCTTTGCCCCATGTAAATGTTTTGAATTAACCCCCAATGATGCATTCTGGCTGGGGCCCAGGTGAGCCTCTGGGGCTGATGGAGAAGCCTGTGATGACCCTTTGAGCCTCCTGGCTCTGCGAAGCCCTTGTGTGCAAAGAAGTGAGTTTGTTCCCAGGCACAGAGCAGGTTGGTTTCCAGAGCTCTGCGGATGTCCCCAAACCCATTGTAGGGACAGAGAACCATTTCCAGCTCTGAGAAGGCCACGGCACCCACAGCTCCTCTGTTGTCAGTGGGGAGAGCCTGCCCACCCAGGCACCGGGGTGCCTCGTTCTCTGCTGCCTCTTCTTCCTGTCCCCTGCACTTGCCCACTCCCTCTGGACCGTGACTATTGTCCTCTGTGTAGGGGAGAGACCAGGGAAAGAGGCCTGGCGTGGCCACTGCAGAGAAAGATCTTGATTTAGGTCCCTTAGGCTTTAGGTTCTTTGTGTTCTGGCCTCCTAGAGCTACCTTCTCTCTGAAACCTAGTGCCCTCCCTGCCTCTATCTGTGACTACTCCACTGCCACTGACTTCATTTTTCTTCTGAGCGTACAGCAGTTACTCATTTGCCTATTGTCCCCATTGCATGTGAACTCACGATTACAGTCCAGCTCTTAGACAAATGCTGGTAGGGCTGGTGTTTCCTGGCTCATTAGGTGATGGATGCACGTATTCAAATTCCACTCTCTGATGCCAACACATTGAGAGGGTTTGGTACCATCTCGCATGCATGAGCATGGGACATTCCGTTGCCCAGTAGCTTTGTGGTGGAAACTTCTAGTTGTTTCCTGGTGTCCATTCTCTCCTTACTCCACAGAACTAGGAATTTTCCATGGTCATACGACTGCTCAGAGTAATGATTTCATTTCTCACCTCCTGTTGCAGCCAGATGTGGACAGGTAATTTCCAGCCAGTGGGATACAGGTAAAATTGTTGTGTATTGATTTCCAGGAGCCCCTCAAGGGTCAGGTGGTGCGGGCACTTTGCATCTTATTTTTCATTCTACTTTCATCTCTCTGGCTGAAACACAGAAGGCCACCTCTTGGCAGAGCTCTTGACTGGCTGTGCACTTCAGGGAAATGCAGTTCTATCTGGTTCAAGCCCCTGTCAGAGGGCGTTCCTATCACTCACAGCTGAACTCTAGGCTCGCTGAGCTGAAGCCTAGCAAAAGTCTTTCACACATCCAAGAGTGTGTGGCATAATTCTTCATCACAGCAACATGTGAGGCATTTCCCAAAGGTCATCAAAAATGGACTGGGTGCATTTTTTCCTATAGGACAGGACACAGCAGTGAGGATCCCCGAAAGGCAGCTGCACCCATCATGTGGATGAATCTCAGAAGCTATTACTAAGCAAAATCAAGTCACTCATGGAAGAAACACAGCCTGATTTCAGCTGTGAAACCAAGTTCACAAACGGACCACCGACACTGGGTGGTTACACTGTGTACACGTGCCTCTGGGTGGAGCAGGCGGTGCCTCAGGTGGAGCAAGTGGTGCCTCAGGGGGACCAGGTGCGGGAGTTTCCACGTATGACACCTGGGACAGTGCATGGTTTTTCCGCTTACACTTTAAACAAATAGGTATTTATTCTCCTCTGAACTTTAAGTTATCCTTTTTGCTCTAAAAAGGTTCGCCCTGCCCTCTGAAGACACCTGGTGTCATCTGCTGTTTGCTTGAGAGCCTTGCCTCCGTTATAATCACCTAGAAATGCCTCCACACACCATCGAGATGGAAGGACACCTGGCCTAGCAGCGGCAAACACTCAGCGTGTTGGGGAGCATGGTGATTGGTACCTAGGCACCGAGGAGGAGGGGAGGAAGGTTTATGTGGAAGGTGTCACCATTAGCTTAGCATAATCACACTCTAGTCTGTTTTGTTAGTGCCAAAATCCCGTCCTAAGAGGAAACAGAAATGGCCTAGCTCAGTAAAGCTAGGAGGTGCTTGGGATGCATTTCCCATTGTTCTTGGCGCTATCTGCACAAGCGTGCAAGATGCAGTCACAGCACAGAGTCTCAAGTGCTTAACACGGTGCTTGGAGCCTGCAGGGCATCAGGAGGAGTTGCAGGGCTGGCCTTGCTTCCACAGCACTTGGACTGAGAGCCATGAAGCTTCCAGGCAGTTTAATATCCAATTCCCTACAAGAGAAGCAGATTGGGTTGGTTCATCCTATAGTCTCAAAACTGCCAGAATCTCAGGGACTGTAGGCGCCAGTCCATTTCCTGTCCCTAGATACTTTGATTCGAGCCTGGGCTGCTTTGTTGTTTGTCTGCCCATCTCAGGCATTTTGCACGTGGAACACTTGACCTCAGGCTTGTTCCTGCAGATGCCACTGCAGGGGAGAAGATGGGGAGCCTGTTGGTCCTTGTTAGGGGAGAGCAAGTTATGCACCTCCATTCACCATAAGGGAGCTGGAAGAGGGCAGTTCTCCCACGGGTAGGAGGATGTGTGGACCCAGCCCTACCCAACAGTAGCTCGTGCCTGGTCATCTCACGATGATGTGTGTTATAATGTCTTTTACCCATTCAGGAAGTCATTATATCATTTTTCCAGAAGAGAAAGTGTACCTGGCTTGTGTGAGATCATTTTTGTGATAAAGGGTAGAGAAAGAATTCAAATTCCGTACTTGATCATTGTGATACTTTCTTGTCTCTTTCGTATCTCACACAGAGGAGGGAGCCAGGAGTATTACTCACACCCGCGCTCAGGCCCCAAACAGTGGCATGGTAGAGTCATGCATGGGCATATATGTTCATCATCAGAGCATTGTCACCAGGTGAGACCAACTCCGCTGTGCACCCAACATGCTTCATTCCACACGGCACTATAATTCCACTGGTTTCTCGGTGCTCAGGATCCTGGCTTCTCTCTCCAAAAGTTTTAGATGCTGAGTTACGAGGCAACTTTGATAATGTACGTAGTGTTTTCTTTCCTGTTCAGCTACTCACTGGGCAACCACTGGTGGGTATAGGATACAGAATAAAGATTCCAAGATATCCATGCCCCCATCCCTGAGTCTGTGACTGTCTTATCATACATAGCAAACGGGACTTGGACCATGCGGTTCAATGAAAGATTTCAACATCAAACGTAGACCCTGGAGGACCTGAGAGGGGGCCCTGAAAGGGAGATGGGGGCTCCCCATCAGCCAAGGAGAGGTGAAGATAGAAACAAGGTTGGCGTGGAGGAGGAGGATGGGTAGGGGTACAATGAACACAGAGGATTCTGTAGGCCCTGGAAATGTCAAAGAAATGAATTCTCCCCAGAACCCCAAGCAGAAACACAATCCTGCAGGCATGTGGATCACAGCCCCAAAGACTGCATTTCAGAGTCAGACCTCTGGACTGTCAGGCAGTGCAGTGTTTCACACTGCATCGCAGCGTCTGTGGTAGTGGGATGTGGCGGCCACTGGGCCAACAGCAGAGGTGAACAGGAAGGGAGGAGGCACCCTCAGGAGGAGCTGGCTGCCGCTGCTCCCCCAGGGGATGGCAAGGAATGTCTGCTTGTGGCCTCCCTGACACCGTGTCCTCCTCACTGCTGCTTCATCACCTGCTGCAATGCGGAGCCTGGGAGCAAAATGTATTTTGACTCATATTATGAATAATTGCAAGATGGTTCCTCTCATCCATTTTGGAAGATGAAGCATAAATTTAAATTAGAGAGGCCAAGCTTGGAGGTACATGCCTGCCATCCCAGCACTCAGGAGGCTGAGGCAGGAGGATCACTGTGAGTTTGAGGCTAGCCTGGGCTACATAGTGAGTTCAAGGGCAGCTTGAACTTCATAGTGAGACCCTGTCTCAAAAAAAAAAAATTAAATTAGAAAAAGAAACAAGACAGAGAAGTCCTCTGGGCTTGAGAATCAGAGTGGAGCTCAAATGTGAGCTCTATCAGGCACAAGGGAGGCCATGGGTGCCCTTGTTTTAGAACCTATCTGCAATAAAAAGACTGTAAAAAAGACTTCTAGAAAGTTTACACTGCTTCAGATGTGATAACCTGTATGAGCTATGCTGTCAGCCTTTGAGGCAGAGCATTGTGCTTTGGATACCTTTATAGAGATGCCTATGCCAGCATACATGTGACAATGACATGGTGTCTAGGATTTGCTTTTAAAAATCCAGTAAGAAGGGAGCGGGGATCTATGAATCCATGTCACAAAATCTTTCTAATTATTGAATTACCTTACTTTGGGATAGATTAACATTTTTTCATAATTAAAAGATGAACCCATTCATCCTTGCCCATGGGGAGATTTCAGTTGAAAGACAAAGGTGATGAGTACAAGCTGCTCCTTTGCAAGCTCTGGGTTCTTTCAGAGATGGAGGAATGGCCAGAGAAATTAGTCCAAGTGTCCTCCTGGCTCAGCCTCTCAAGAACTTGGGTCTTCTTAGAGATCAGAGCAGCAGTAGCATTTCTGAAATAAAAAAATATGCTCACCAGTGTTTATCGCTAACCTTGTTGCTGGCAAGAGAAGAGTAGGAAAACACCAGCACAGCCCAGGAACCTCTGCAAGGTGCCTGCTCCTATCTACTCAGAATGAGCCGGGCGTGGTGTCTCTGGTCTACACCCTGGCTCTGCGAATCGCACCTTTCTCCAGTGACAAAGACCGACCAGCGCCGACATCTGAGTGGTGTGGCGTTTCCGGCCCGTGTCCTGGCTGTGCGACTCGAACCTTTCTCCAGCGACAAAGGCCAACCTGCGACTCCACATGAGCAGTGCAACCCTTCTCCTCTGGTAAGGCCTGCACCTGGGTTCTGCTCCACACCTTAGAGTTAGGAAGGAACTCCAACTGGGAGGGCCCAACTCTGTTGGTGGTTGAGACCTGCAGTGTGGAATCAACTTCAGGCTCTGGGGTCCTCGGGGTTAGGAGGAGAGCCCTGCTCCCCCTTGACCAGCTACCTGAGGACCCAGAAGCAGAAGCCACTGCCTAACCACCATAGGCTTCAAGGCTGAGGCCCACACGCTTCCTGTCCACACACTGGACACTCTGGTACCGAAGCCCAGCACTCCCACAATATTGCAGGTGTGGTCTGAGCTGTGCACCCCAGCAATTGCCTGGGGTCCCTGGGCCCAGTGGTCCACAGTCTGCTACCACCCTGGGTTTAGTTTGACATCCAGGTAAACTAGGGTCCCCAGAGTCCTTTATGAGCTGCCTGGGTAGTCAGTAGCTCAGCACTAGTCATCTGACATTCAAAACGACAAGACAAAGGGGCAAAATGCAGTCTCAGAACACAACTCCACCCAGAACAAGTACAGGACACAATGACATAGGAGAACTAGGAAACCACATACCTGAAATTTCTGAAATGATCATATCTGAATTAAAGAAACAACTCCATCAGGCCATAGAAGAGATTAAATCTGAAATAATCTCTCAGGGAAAAAATGAAATGAAAATAATAATGGAAGAAATTCTTTGCACATACAGAGAAGAAACAGATAAAAGACTAGAAGATCAAAGGCAACAAATGAAAATGTTACATGAGCAATTCAGGAGTGAATTAGAACACATGAAACAGTCTCAAAGAGATTTCCAGGAAATGAAAACTGCCACTGAAAGCTTGCAAAACCACTTGAATGAATCCAAAGATAGAATTTCAGATCTTGAAGGCAGTATGACAGCTAACAATTGTGAAAGGAAGGCTCTCTTAAAGTCAACAAGGAACCAGAAGAAATCAATCCAACAGCTGCAAGATGAAGCAAAGAGAAATAATGTGCAAGTAATAGGAATCAGTGAAACAGCAGGAGGCAACACAAATGACATAAAAAGAATATTTGGAGAAATAATAGCAGAAAATTTCCCAAGCATGGTAAAAGATACTCATGTGCAGGTAAATGAAGCATATAGAACTCCAATGAGCCACAACCCAAATAAAACCACCCCTACACATATAATAGCCAAGATCCCAGATATGCAGCAAAAGAACACAATATTAAAAGCTGCTAGAGAAAAGAAACAGATCATCTGTAAAGGAAAGCCCATCAGAATCACAGCAGACTTCTCAACAGAAACCTTGAAATCAAGAAGAGCTTGGAGCGAGGTATTACAGATTCTGCGAGAAAACAGCTTCCAACCCAGACTGATGTATCCCGCAAAACTACCCTTCAAATTCAATGGAGAAATAAAATATTTCCATGACAAAGAACAACTGAAAAACTTCATCAGTGCCAAACAAACATTACAAAAATTACTGAAAGATATTCTAGACAGAGAAAAAAGTGACCACAATCTCAAGAACAACAATAGAAAGAACCCTTAAGCAGAACAAGGAATTAAACAGCAAAAGTAGGAAAGCAACATCAAGTAAACAGCATGACAAGAATAAGCCACTGTATAACAGTTATAACCATTATTGTTAATGGCCTCAATTCACCAGTCAAAAGAAACAGACTGGCAGAGTGGATTAAGAGACATAATCCCACAATATGCTGTATACAGGAAACACACTTTACTCAAAAGGAAATCCACAGACTGAAAGTCAAAGGCTGGAAAAGAATCCTCCATGCAACAGGTTCCCAGAAAAAAGCAGGGGTAGCTGTTATGTTTGCAGACAATGTAAACTTCAAACTGATAACAATCAAAAGAGACAAAGAAGACCACTGTATACTAGTTAGGGGAAAACTGTAAGAGGAAGAGATAACAACCTTAAACATGTATGCACCAAATACTGGAGCACCAAACTATGTATGGCAAATCTTCATGAACATAAAAAACCAAATAAACAATAACACTATTGTAATAGGGGACCTAAATACCCCTTTGACACAAAGAGACAGGTCAATTGGACTAAAACTCAGCAAAGATATAACAGTCCTGAACCAAATGTGCGAACAAATGGATTTAGTAGGTGTTTGCAGAGTGTTCCACCCCACAACACCAGAATACACATTTTTCTCAGCTGCACATGGGACTTTCTCTAAAATAGACCACATTCTACCCCACAGAGCATACCTGCCTAAATGCAAAAGAACTGAAATTATCCCATGCATATTATCTGACCACAGTGCAAAGAAATTAGAAATTAACGACAACGGGAATTCCAAAAATTCCATAAACACTTAGAAATTAGACAACAACCTCCTGAACAACCAATGAGTCACACAAGAAATTAAAGAAGAAATTTAAAAATACCTACAAACAAATGAAAATACAAATACAACTTATAGGAATCTTTGGGATGCAATGAAAGCAGTCCTCAGAGGGAAATTTATAGCAATGAACTCACACATAAAGAAAACAGAAAGAGAACAAATAAATAGCCTAATGTTGCACCTCAAACTTTTAGAAAAAGAAGAACAAGTCAAGCCTAAAGCCCAAAGAAGGGAGGAGATTATAAAGATCAGGACAGAAGTTAATTCAACTGAGACAAAGAAAACTACAAAAAATAAGTGAATCAAATAGTTGATTTTTTGAAAGAGTAAATAAAATTGATAATCTTCTAGCCAATCTTATCAAAAAAAGAAAGAACTCAAATTCATGCAATTAGGAATGAAAAGGATGAAATCACTACCGATCCTACAGAAATTAAAAGATCATTAATACCTACTTTGAGAATCTTTACTCCAATAGGATAGAAAACCCAGAAGAAATGGACAGATTCCTAGAAATGTGCGAATTACCAAAGTTGGACCAGGAAGATATAAAACCTCTGAACAACCCAATATCAATTAATGAGATTGAAAATGTCATTAAAAACTTACTGACAAAGAAAAGCCCAGGCCCTGATGGATTCACAGTAGAATTTTATAAAACATTCAGTGAAGATTTAATGCCAACACTCCTCAAACTCTTCAATGAAATTGAAAAGGAAGCAATTGTCCTTAACTCATTTCTGGAGGCGAGTATTATATTAATACCAAAACCAGAGAAGGACCCAACCAAGAAAGAGAACTATAGGCCAATCTCCCTAATGAACACAGATACAAAGATACTCAATAAAATACTAGCAAATACAATGCAGCAAATCATACGGAAAATTATACACCATGACCAGGTTGGATTTATTCCAGGAACGCAGGGATGGTTCAATATTTGCAAGTCAATTAATGTAATATACCACATCAATAGAGCCAACGACAAAAACCACATGATCATCTCAAGAGATGCAGAAAAAGATTTTGATAAAGTCCAACATGCATTCCTGTTAAAAACCCTAGAAAAAATAGGAATAGATGGCCTCTACCTCAATCTAATCAAAGCCATCTATGACAAACCAACAGTCAGCACCATATTAAATGGACAAAAACTGAAAGCTTTCGCTTTAAAGGGAAGAACAAGACAAGGATGTCCACTGTCACCACTACTATTCAACATAGTTCTAGAAGCATTAGCCAGAGCAATTAGAAAAGAGAGAGAAATAAAAGGAATATGGATAGGAAAGGAAGAAGTAAAACTATCGCTATTTGCAGATGACGTGATACTTCACATGGAAGACCCCAAAAACTCCACAAGAAGACTCCTTCAGTTAATTGACAAATTTGGCAGAATAGCTGGATACAAAGTCAACACCCAAGAATCAACAGCATTCCTATACACGAACAACAAACAGACTGAGAGAGAAATTAAGGAAACCATACCTTTTACAATAGTATTCAAGGAATTGAAATATTTAGGAATCCATCTAACAAGAGAGGTAAAAGATCTATTCGATGAAAACTATAGCACTATGAAAAAAGAGATCGAAGAGGATTTCAATAAATGGAAAAGAATTCTTTGCTCATGGTTAGGAAGAACCAACATTGTGAAAATGGCCATACTACTAAAATTGTTGTGCAGATTCAATGCAATTCCCATTAAACTACCATCAACATACCTCACAGATCTAGAGAAAACATGCCTTAAATTCATCTGGAACCAGAAGAGACCCAGAATAGCAAAAGCAATTCTGGGCCACAAGGACAAGTCAGGTGGAATCAATCCCTGACCTGAAATTACACTACAAAGCTAATGTAATAAAATCAATCTGGTACTGGCTAAAAAACAGACCTGAGGATCAATGGAACATACTGGAAGATACAGCCACAACCACAAACACACTCAACCACCTAATCTTTGACAAAGGGGCCAAACAAACTCACTGGAAGAAAGAGAGCCTCTTCAATAAATGGTGCTGGAAAAATTGGCTTACCACTTGCTGAAGACTGAAAATAGACCCAAGTCTATCACCATGCACCAAACTGAAGTCAAAATGGATCACAGATCTGAATATTAAAACAGGAGCTCTAAATCTATTGGAAGAGAAAGTAGGTAAAAATCTTGAAGACATAAGAGTAGGCAGAGAGTTCATGAACAAAAATCAAACTGCAAGGGAAACACTTCAAATAATCAATAATTGGGATCTCATTTTAGTGAAAAGTTTTTGCACATCTAAAGAAATCACCATCAGAGTAAAAAGAAAACCCACATATTGGGAAAAAATCCTAACTGGCTGTTCCTTAGATAAAGGCCTTCTATCTAGAACATACAAAGAATTAAAAAACATCAACCTGTCCAAATTCAAAGACCCAATCCAGAAATGGGCATCTGAGATGAATACACACTTGTCAGATAAAGAAATACAAATGGCAAATAAGTGTATGAGAAAATGTTCTACATGTTTAGTCATTTGAGAAATGCAAATGAAAACAACATTGAGATTTCATCTTACCCCAGTAAGAATGGCTAGCATAAAAAAATCATCCAATAACAAATGCTGGTGAGGCTGTGGAGAAATAGGAACTCTTCTGCACTGATGGTGGAAATGTGGACAGGTGAAACCACTGTGGAGATCGGTTTGGAGATTCCTCAGCAAACTAGATCTAGAGGTCCCATTCAACCCAGCTATTCCTCTTCTGGGTATTTTCCCAGAAGATCTGAAAACATCATATCACTGTGATATATGTGCACCCGTGTTTTTAGCAGCACAATTTGTAATAGCTAAATCATAAAAAGTCCATCCACAGATGACTGGATTAAAAAACTGTGGCATTTTTACACAATGAAATATTATTCAGCTATAAAGAAAGACAAACTAGAGGCTTTTATAGGCAAATGGTCACAATTAGAGCCCATACTCATAAGTGACATAAATCAGATGTGCATGTGCAAACAGCGTATTATATCATTAGTGTAGGAACCTGGAGGTGGGAATATAAATTGGGAGGTATGAAGGGAAACTGCTCAAAAGTAAGGAGCAATAGGGATGAAGGGAAGGAGAAAAGGAAGAGGGGGATAGCTGTGTAGGTATGTATGTATGTGCAGGATGGCTGACATGGGTGCACTATTGTCTCATGTCATTTTGATATAAGGAACAATCGATAATTAGTTGTTTGATCAATCTTGTATGTCTATTTGTATTGTCCTGAGCATGCACTTTGAAGTTATCAATGCGTAATACAACAACCATTGTTGATCCCCTGCCACCTTATCTATAGTTCAGTTTTTGTACTGTTCTTGTGCTACTGTGTGCCTGTTTGTTAGTGTTTTTGTTCTTTTACTGCAAAAAAAAAAAAAAAAAAAAAAAAAAAGAATGAGCCAATCTTGAAAACCCAGAGGAAAAGTAGCATGGTCTGGAAAACCTGACCCAAACTGATGCATGGTGCTGAGCTCTTCTTCCAAGAGTGACTGGTACAAGCAGTATGAGCTCCTTTCCGGGGCTGCAGGCTGCCCTCCGTTCATCCAGGGATAAGGGGATCTTTGCTGCTTTGTCATCTGTTTTCCAGGAGCTGCGCCCAGGGCTGGGAAGTTTGAGTGCAGGCATAAATGAAAAGGTGATGACAGTTTCCATGCTGAGAAGATCGCAGGCAAGTGACCCTCAGCCTCTGCAGCAGGGCTAATTTTCTCCTGATTGCAGTACTGTAATTGCAGAGGAAATGAGAAGCCAATACTGTATTCTGCCTGGCTGATAAAAACAGCATTTCCCTCAGGCACTGCTGGACAGACCACAGGGCAGAAGGATCATGGTGGGTTAAGGGAGTGCAGCTGCTCATCAGTAAACCCATGTGCACTTCTGCAAGCCAGCAATGGGTGCCCTTCCCAAGCATTGCATTTATTTCCGCAAACATGTCCAGAATCAGACCTTTGCTGGGTATTGCCACCAACACCAAGGAGGCAGAGCTGGTCCTTGCCCTGTGGAGCTGAATGTCTGGTCTTGAAGTTCCTATTCTTTGAAGGTCAACCAAGAGAGCCCATGACATTTAAATTCACCTTTTCCCTTCGAGGGACACACTGGCTGTGTCCCCTCCTAGGCCTGCTCATTGCCATTCATAAGAGTCAACTTCTGTCACTGAGACAGAAGTGACCAACATCCAACACTTGCAGTTTAAAGGAGGAGAGATCTGTTGGGCTTCTGGTTTCAGTGGGTTCCATCCATGGTATACTACTGGGTCCAAGGCAGAAACAGCGTGGAGGAAGGGCTTGGAGGAGAAACACTGTCCTAGTGGCCACCAAAGTGCAGAGAGAAGGGAGGACTGAGGGACAAGATTCACCCCCTTGTGTGTGCACCCAGGGTGCACCTTGTGACCAGGCCCCACCCCCTCACAGCACAGCGGGCTACGCACTCACCAGTGGGTGATCTGCTAGTGAGTATGGGACCTCCTGATCCAGTCACCTTCCAAAACCCTTGCTCTGAACACATGAAGCCGTTAGGTGATATTTTAGGTCTGAACATGACACTGCACCTTTGTCACTTCCTTGTCACTGGGCCAAAATACCCAACATGCACACCCAAAGGAGGATGGGCTCATTTTGGCTCAGGGTTTAGAAGTTTCAGCCTATGTTGGGCAGAAACCACATGGCAGAAGGAAGCTGCTCATACTGTGGTGGCCAGGAAGCAGAGAGAAGAGAAACCCTTCTGGGTCATGGCCCCAGAGATGCACCTCCCTGACCAGGGCCCAGCTCCTAACAGCAAGTCAGTTCTAAGCCACTGTGTTCTGATCCTCTTCTCGAAGCCCCACATGCTCTTATGAGTCTCTTAGGGCCATCTAGCTATAAACCATCACATGCTGTATACTAGATCTGTCATAGGTATTTGTATTAACAGGTGACCCTGCTGAGGTCAGGTTACTCCCAGACTTTCTATGATAATGAAACCTGGGCCACTCATGCTTCCCAGACTTGCAGGACTCCAGCAACTCTTCACCCAGTAGCTTTTTTGTGTCACTCACAATATATTTTGGACAATGCCCATCCAGAGACATGTGAAGCCTTCAGAACTGTTGGCTGTGGTCTGAACTGCACAGCCCAGGAGGGTGCCCAAACAGAACCTCCTTTTCTACCTTCTTTGACTTTTGACTTATTTAAAGCTGAACTCTAAGAGCCTGAAAACCTTGTACGATTTACTAACTAGTTTCTTCTTACTTAGCCTTAGCCAGGTTCAAGAGAAGCTTGTGTTTGACCTGCGTGACCCTGTAAAGCCGAACGGAAAATGAATGGAAGCCGAGAAACTTTGAACAGGGCGGTAGTGTCACACAGTTCCTCAGAGGGGGAGAGGAACGCAGTGGTGGCTTCTGTTTAACCCTTGTGAACAGCAAAAATGTGGCATGTGAGCAGTGTGCCCTGAACTTGTACACCACAGCCCACCTGGAGATTCCCTGTACTTGCGAAGGCTCTGACTGAAAGCGGTGCAAAACTGGTTTGGGATTCCTGGTGTATAGCGTCATGTCTGGTACACAGAAGGTTACTGATAAGCAAGTCAGAGGAAGAGTCCCTTATCAGGTACCGTGGTCATGTACCAAGAGGCCAACTAGGCTCAGCACAGCCACCCACAGGAGTACAGGCGCCTTTGTATTGTGTATTTCAATCTGAAGGACTGAGAGAAGGCTGATGCAAGAAGCACTCTGGCCTTACCCTGAAGCAAGTCATCAGACCCTTGTGTGAAAGGGGCCCTCTCTGCCCCTGCAGGACAGGAGTACCTGATCTCCGAAGATGGGACCAGGAGAGAAACCCGAGTGAGGACGCCTTGCTGAGCTTTCCCCGGTTACCGAACCTAGTTCATACTTTCACTCCCCCTCATCCCCCACAACTGTACTCTGCATCAAACCTCATCTAAACAAGGACTTAGCCAAGGAAGTGGGGGAGTGCAAACCCCACTCCTGGGGCGGCTGAGGCAGGAGGACCACAAATTCGAGGCAAGCTTGAGCAACTTAAAACAGAATAATGTTAACAAAAAAATAATAAGTTTTGAAAAGGGCTGGGGGTGTAGCTTAGCTGTAAAGAATCTGGCCAGTGTGGGTGAGGCACCGAGTTCAATCCACAATGGTACCAAAAAGAAAAAAGGCCAGGGGAAGGGTTCAAAGCTAAGCCCTTCCTGGGTCTTAGTTCCTTGTGGAGGCTCTGGGTGTGGCAGAACCAATAAGTAGTGAAGTCTGAATTGTCTCCTTTATCCTTCTGCTATCATAGGAGCCCCAGCTAGGAGCTTAGTGTGGCAGGAGGTAAAGCCAGGTAAACCAGGCCACAGCTGAGTGCCAGCGTCCCCAGATTCATCACATGGTCATCCTGGCTTCAGGCTCCTCAGAAGTCTTCAGTACCGTCAGAGCCTTCCAGTGCAAGTCTCTATTTTTTCTACTCAAGCCATCCCTCTTCCAGCAGCATTGTGCAAGGTAATTGAACACAAGGACTCACCCAGACCCTTCAGCTTCCCTCTAGGGAGGACTGTAGAGCTATATTACCCAGGGTAAACTGATTCACAGATTCCTGCTGATGCCCACGTGCCAAGCCAAAGGAAAAGATTTGTTACAAATGGATCAAAGACATAGATATAAAAACAGAAACGCTAAATCTGCTGGGAAAGATTGTTATAACTCGAAGATACAGGCAGAAGCAAGCAGTTCTTGAAAAGAACCTCAGTTACATAAGATATAAAAGCATGGGTCCACAAATGGTATTATTTCAAATTGAAACTCTGCCCAAGAAAGAAACCAATCAATAGAGTGAACAGACAACCTGCCGAATGGGAAAAACATTTGCCCACTGTTCCTTGGACAGAGAACCGATGTCTACAGTATAGGAAGAACTGAAAAAAATTAGACCCCCTAAAGATAAGACTCCACAAAAATGAGCAACATAAATGAACAGACACTTCTTAGAAATACAAATGGCCAAAAGTACGTGAAAAAGTGGATGACATCTTTGGCCATTAGAGAAATGCAAACCAACAGTGATGCTGTGCCTTAGCCAGAAAAAATGGCTATGATTGGAAAACCACTAATGCTGCTGAGGCTGTGGGAGAAAAAGGAGCCCTTCTACATTGTTGGTGAGAATATAAAATACCACCACTATTATGCAATAAGTAGTATGGAAAGGCCTTAAAAAGCTAAAAGTAGCAATTCCAGCGGACTCAGCTGTATCCCTTCTAGGTAACTCCGCAAAAGAGTTAAAGTCATCCTATTACAGGGATCCACCCCCCCTGCTGTTTACAACAGCACAGTTTACAAAACCTAAATCACTTAGGCAGCCTCTGTCCATCAGCAGATGAGTGGATAAAGAAAATTTGTCAGCTACCCACCATGGGGTGCTACTCAAGAAGGATAAACCAGTCATCTGTAGGGAGATGAGTGGATCCTGGGACCATAATATGAAGTTAAGTGAATCACAGAGGTTAAATATAGCATGATTTCTGTAATAGGAGAGACCTAAAATAGAAATAGCTTCAAGGGCAAAGTGGAAGAGAGATCAAGGAAAGAAAGAGATCACCTCTTTGGGGAGGGGATAGGGAAGGCAAGGGGGGTAAACAGGGTCAAGATGCCATTGACCTGGCAAGTGAGTTCAATGAGAATGGCACTCACAAGAGACCAGAAAGAGCAGGAATAAACAAAGCTTTATTGAGCCGGCTGATGGACGGTCTCTAACCAGGAGCCCCAGAAGTTATCTGACCTGATCTGGCTCTCACCTTCTGTTTAAGTACATTTTTAGGTTTCTGTAGTAACCATTACCCACTTTTTGGGAATTTTATAAAAATGTCACATAATGGTTACAATGTTTACCTTTCCCAGAAGCTGCCAGACAGCCAGATTCCAGATGACCATTGCGGTTTAGCTTTCAGCCTACTTCCCAGTCCGTCCTGTTTGCTCCATTCCCATTTTATGGCTCCGCTCTCCTTTCAGTGGGTTGATAACTAACCAAGGGGAGAGAGTGAAGAGTGGGGTCAGCTACAGCTTAAGTGAACTTAAGTGACTTCTCGTAATACGGAGTTAAAAAAAGAAAATGGAATTTCTCTTGCCCTATCACTTTGTGCCTGTGGACCAATTCCCCAAGGCAAAGGCAATCATTACATATCACAGACATATATGGATAAATAGCTTTTTAATAGACATATATGGATAAAAGCTTTCACCTTTTTGAAAGGGTGGGGGTTTGTGCTTCCCCCTGCCTCTCTGCTGAGCTTCATCCCACCACCTCGGGTGTTCTTGTGATGTGATAACTAATTGTCCTGGCTGTTTTGGCCATTGAAATACCCCTCAGTATTTCCTGAGTTCCCACTCATGCCAGGCACTGTTTTAAGGGCTAGCAGTCAGAAGAGAACAGGTAGATGCAGTCGTGGCCCTGCTCGCCTGGTACCCCACTGAGACAGATGCACAGTAAGGTGAATTCTGAGCTCCCTTGGGGCCTGCCCTGCTGGGAGAGGCAAAGCTAGCTGACCGGCACCCTGGAGAAGGCTTCCTTCTGTCAATTGCTGAGGTCAGTAAGGTTTACAGGCTGTCTGTTGGCCAGAATTGGTGACAAATAGTGTTTGTGGGCTACTCCAAAAGCAGTACAATACATTCTGAGTTGCAGTGAAGTAACTTAGAAAATGTTGGGACACAGTCTGTTTTGCAAGGAGAAGATGAAACCTGTGGTCTGCTTGGTTTGTTCCCCATGGCAATTTGGCCATCAATACAACACAGCAAACAATGGTCAATGAAGTAAATGTCAGATATGGTCAGAAAATGCCTGTAAGTACCTATTTTTATAGTTTCAACCTTAAACAACTCCCATAGTTATGAAATTTAATTTAATAAAATACTGTATTAAAAAAGGCTTAGAAGATACAGACTGTTTTGGTTGAATCTTAGGGATTTTAGGGCTTTAAGAACAAAACCAAGAACACTTGAGACAGATGCACCCAGTACAACAGCCTGTCACGATGTGGGGATGCTGGTGTGTCTGCCAGAGATGGGCTACAGGGCAACAGCCAGTCGGCAGCAAGAAGAACTGTATAATGCTTTCAGGTTGGCTACTTGCAAACCTCCAGCCCAAATCAGAGCAATCCTGGTCTTAATGAACCACTTGAGAAATGGTCCTTTTGTATTTTTTGGAAGAGTTTACAAAGAATTCTCTGAGCTCTTGATGGAAAAGGTGATCATCAAATGTTTTGGCAGCAGAGCCACAGCTGGCTGCTGGTGAACGCAGCTTGGGTTCTGTGTCCTCCCTGTGTCTGGCTGAAGAATGGTTTGTTTTCATTGCTGAGGCCTCATACTCATTTCCATGCAAAGCAAAGGACCCAGGAGCGGGAAGAGAATGCTCCAGGGAGGAGGCACTGGAGTGCCAGCACCTCATAGAGAAATAGCTGCCAGGCTGTTAGCGGGGTGCTCCTGAGGGTCAGGGCTGCATCTTCCCCATCTCAGCTCCTGAACTCGACACAGGATAGGTGCGGAGTACATGCTGAAGGACTCTGACATTCTTGGGTCTTTAAATCATTCTTTACACTACACAAAGCTGGAAAAAAAACTGGGCGAAACTCAGGAATGAAGACGAAATCTCTGTAAGAGAGATGCGCTGCTTTGCCCCACTGCCTCTTCTTTACCCTCGTTCTTTTCTCCCTCTTCTCTTTCCGTCCTCTTCCTCTGTCACTTAGCACAATTCCATGGAAATTTCCACGTAAGTCTGATCTGTGGTCCAGCGTGAGCCCAGCAGGTTGCTGGGAAGAAGTTTGAGTGGAGGATGCTGCTTCAAGATGGCATGGGTGTGGCTCTTGGGGGCCAGGAGGTGTGACCTGGATCCCTTCCTAGAGAGAGTCTTTGTTCTTTCCATGTACACTTGCGGCATGAGCCACTTCCCCAGTGGATCAATATTACCTAAGTGGCTGTACTTGTAGACTTATCAGATGATCATAGCTCTCACTCACGCTATACCCACCTTGTGATTTTGCTCTATACAACTTCCTTTGATAAGTGGGGTTGTTATTCACTCACTTTCGGGTCCCCTCCTGTCTGTCTCAAGGGCTCTTTCTCTCTCTCTTTCTCAATGAAGTCTTCCTACTCTTAATTTCTGCTGTTCCTTAAGATTTATTCTTTGATTTTGGGGAACACAGGCTCAGCATACTGACATCTAGTAGGTTGGGAGTTACACTTATTCCCTTGTGCGAATAATTCCCGCGGGATTCAACAGTGCACGTCATGGCGATTTTTATGCTTTTTTAAAAATTTGCAGTGAATACACTAGCTATAACATGCAGACTTCCCTGAGCCCCAGATTCTTCCTTTATGAAGTGCCTTCTAGACCAGGGAGGGAAGCAGTGTCCCCGCCATCCTGGCCATGTCTTGGGCTTTGTCACCACTATGCCTAAGGTCAGCAGCTCTGTAGCTGTGCCCTGTCCCTGGAGCATATTTGCTGCCCCTCACTTCTCAGTCATTCCAGACAGAGTTGGGGCCACGATTTCTCCTGAACTGGCTGGTTTCAGCTAGATCTAAATGCTGTCTTCCTGGGAGTCCTCATACCTAATTGCTGAAGGGGTCCCTGGATTTGCATGAAGACAGGAAATGAACAGCCAGACTGCAGCACTACAGAACTGCCTTTCACCGGGAAACTGCCTGGCCCCAGCACACAGAGCCATCCAAGCCCTGCTGGTGCCCAGGGGGGCTCTCCACAGACTACCTGGAGTGGCCCACCCTCTCCCAGTTGTTTTGTTATAGGAGGGGAAAGAAGGGAAGGGAATGCTATCTATGCTATCTATTCCGTTGGCACATGCCTTGAGTGCCCACCTTGTCCCTTCGCCAGAGAGCAGCCAGGGAGGGACAGAGGAGGGAGCAGGGGATATTGGGCATTCGTGTCACCTGAGGGAGTGTCCACACCCAGCCCACCCATTGCTGGCGGCTGTGACACAGGGATGGATGCACAGAGAACCTCCCTGAAAGTTGGCTGCGAGTCAAACCCTGGCGTCTGTTTGCCAGATTCCAAGGCTGCAGTCTAAATAGCCAGAAGAGCAGGGTCTCATCTAGGTGCAGATCCACCATCTCCAACCTGGGAAGACTTTTGAAGCTGTCAGTGCAGAGCCTCGGGTACATAGGGCTAGGAGGAAAGGCAGGTGCTGGGGTACAGGAGTCCCCTCCCCAGAAGGGTGGTCAGAGGGGCTCTGAGAAGGAAAACAGCCTGGAGGTTATTTGGGTTCAGCTGAATCAAACTACTTGCAGAAACACTTCTGAAGATTGAGAGTTCAGCAAGGGCTAAAGCGATAGCTATTTATTTAGCGGCAGGTGCTTTGCCTTCTTTACAATAACTTGGCGAGGCAGGCGTGATTGTTCTGACCTGAGCCACAAGGAAACTGAGGCTCAGTGTCGCAAACTCAGTCTCTCAGGAGCACAGGCAAGGCCGAGGAAGAGCCTGGAACAGAGTTCAGCCTCCCTCTGTGTCCCATGGTCTTTGCTTTCCCTGCCTTCCGGATACCTGCCACTGTGTCACCAGCCACCTGAGAAGCCAACACTGCCCATCACCAGCCCTGCTCAAGGCCGTGATTCTGCAAGGAGCACTAGGAGGGGCCTGGGAGTGGCTCCTGTCTGCTCACAACTGGGACCTCTGCACATGGGCCCAAGCATGAGGCTGTGTGTCTAGGCCTCGGTTCTCACTCTGCTGGGCCCTTCCACTTATCTCAGAAAGATTTCTTCAGCCAGTGTCAGAGCTGGGGCTCGGGAACTGCTCCCTTCCCACCCAGACGCTGCATGCAGCCAGATTCTGGTTGGGGGGACAGCCTCTTCCCGAGACCCTCAGGAGAGATGGAAAACGGAAGCAGTGTTGCTCAGGCATGGACCCCACTTCTGCCTCATGAGCTGCTTGGTGAGCGAGGTTCTGGGACCCCTGGGCTCTGCTGTAGACCAGTCTCTCCTGCCTGGCAGTGTTTGGATGATTATGGCAACACTTTCTGTGATGTGCAAAGATCTTCCAGATGCTTCCCTTTCTGCAGCCTCACTAGAAACCTTGGAGGCGGGAAGAGCAGGTGGTGTGAGACTAAGCTGTCTGGAAGCATAAAGGCTTGCTCAAGGTCAAGGCGAGGCAGACGCCCAGGCCACCTGGCCACACAGAGCTCCCTTCACACCCTTGCCACACACAAGTGCCCTGGAGTGTCACCACTTCCTAGTCTGCAGCTTTAAGAGTATTTCTAGAGAGCTCCATAATAGGAGACAGGGCTGGAGAAGGCACTCCAGTTTACCAATTTTAATGATGAAAGAAGTCACATGTTACTAAACATTTATCTGTTTCTTATAGATGTGGAAATTCACATAAGATTTCACTTCATTAATTTAAATTATGTTTACAGGAGCTATTTCTCCATATGCAGTTCGGTGGCCTTAGTACTTCGATAACATTGTGTGACCACCACATCTGTCCAGTTCCAAAACCTCTGCAACACCCTCTGAGATCCTAATGTATGATTTATTTTCCCAGCTAATATGTGGAATCAAATTGTAGGTAATTATTCATGCGATGTTGTGTTAAAATGAGACAGTTCAGGTTTGGGGCCCAGTCTGAGCTGGATTTAAATTGCAGCTCTTGAGTTTTGTAGCCACATGTGTGGCTTGGTCCTCACTCCTCTGCGGGAATAATGCTGCTGTCTGGAGGGGGAGTGGCAAGGACCAGGAGATAATGGGTTTCAAGCACCTCTTGTGGGCCGGGATCTAAGTGGCTGCTGACGTGAAAGGAGTTGTTATTCACAGTATTAATGACCAGACACGAATCAGAGGACAGTAGGAAAACCATCAGAACCCCCAGGGTTCCAATTCCCACAGACACTGACATCACAGGTCTGAAGGCTCTCTAAAGGGGGACATTGAAGATGCTAATACACCTTACAGGTCTGGCCCTTTCCTACCTTTGAAAGCCTCCTGCCACCCTTCTACCACACACACACACACACACACACACACACACACACACACACCCCTTATTTCTTATCTTCTTGACCAAAATGATTTTATATTTCAACAACTGTACTAAGCTATCTCGGACATGCAATAAATCCCACACATTTTAAGTGTGCAGTATAAGTTTTGAATTCTTACACATTATAAGCAAGATGATAAAGTATCACCCAAAGTCTCTCTTTGGCCTTACGTAATTGTCTCTCCCTTCCCTCCTTGCCAAATGCAAGATGTTTGTGATGTTCCGAATTTAGTGTGGGAGTGATCAGAATATACGGTGAATGCCTACGTTAAAAATATTTGTTACAGTAAAAGACACGTCACCTTTAATCTCCCTCAGAACCCTCCCTCCTACCTCTGGCACATGTCTCACTGCCCTCGCCACTTTCCAGAGCGAGTCCAGAAATCCTCTTTCCTCAGTGTCTTTATCAGGTGTGTTAAAAAATATAGTGGACGTTGCTCCCAAATGCCATCCGAAAGAGAGACGTGTAGAAACAGGAAGCTGCGTCCCTGTCCACCTTGTTCACCAGATCTGGCACCGTGCAACTTCTGGCTCTTTGCCAAAGTCAAAGTGACCAGGAAAGGGAGACATTTTAAATTGATTCAGGACATCCAGGCAGCCAGGATAGTGCAGCTAAAGACCCTCAGGAAAGAGGACCCCAGAGCTGCTGCAGGACGTGGTTGGGATGATGGGATGGGTATATACGAAGTAAGAGGAGGATTTGGAGGGACTCATGGAACTGTGTCTTCTACTATAATAAATTTTTAAAACTTTGAACATTCCCTGAGTTGTGGATCAACCCTGGTGTTTTGTTATCCAGCAAGTGTGGACACACAGGTTCTACTGGAGCTGGACTCTGTGTTTTCCTCGTGGCCGTAACCCCAGCAACCAGTGTAGACAGGAAAGCAGCACATGCTCAACCAATATTTGCTCAGTCAATGAACAATCTCTTTGTCCTCTGCCTGGAAACAGTGGTGCTGCAGCTTTTTCTCCCAGTGCCCGGCGATGGGTGCCCAGGCAGACAAGGACTCAGGTTGGCATGGGTGGGGACATTTCTTGGAGGAAGAAACTGCCTGATGATGAAAACAGCTTTTGGGGCAGCAGAGCTGGGCACATGGGGACAGGTCAGCGGCAATCTGGGGAAGATAGGCGGAAAGGAGACAGGGGAAACCATGATTTAATACTGACCTCTAAGGAAAACCATGGGTTTAGGGCACGAGAAAGTGCTTGGGGTCTTTTCTCCCTCCAGGAAAATCAGTCAAAAATAAACAAGATGCAAGGCTGGGGTCAAGGGTGTAGATCTTTCCCTTTCACCTGGAAAATGGGCCTTGCCCCAAAGGAAGGGTTAATGGACCCCCTTTCCACAGATTTCACCCCCAAAGCACCCAGATAACCAGTCCAGGCCATAATCCAACTTTCTGCTGAGGGCCAGCCCTCTGTTCTCAGTGTTTGTTTATTAGAATGAGATCTCTCTGTATAGTTCAAGCTGGAGTTGGACTCACTACATAGCCCAGGCTGGTCTAGAAGTGTCAGCAACAGTGGAATAAGCGCTTGCCTAGCAAGCGCAGGGTCCTGAGTTCGATCCCCAGTACCGCAAAAAAAAAAAAAAAAGAAGAAAATAGAAGTGTCAGCAATTCTCCTGCCTCAGCCTCCTGAGTGCTGGGGTGACAGGTATGTGCCCCCTTCCCCCACTGGGCCTGACCGTTAATGTTTTGTGGAAGCATTTTCTGGCTCCCCACAGTACCCTATGCAAAACAGGGAAGTCGTTGTTCTCACTCTTGAATGGGCATCAACATATGCTTTGGAGTTTTCAAACATGCTGACCTGTTACTGTTAACTGAAATAAGTCAGACACACATGTAAACACTGCAGTGTTTCTCTGGTGTAAGAAACCAAAAGTGTACAAAAGGACCAAAGTCTATAATAGGTATTGTGAAACAGGAAGCTGTTCAAATGGGGAGGGAAAGGCAAAAAGGGAAAAGAAAAAAAAATGAGAAAAGAAGGAAAAAAGTGGAAACGAAGCTTTTGTAAAAGGGGAGGGGAGAAGGGGTTGGAGGGAGGGAGGGGATGGGGAAGAAAAAGCACCAAGTTATGTCCTGTGCAGGTGCAAGTCCTTTGTGATGAATGTGAACATTATTTATACCTAAAATGTACCAATCAAATCTGATTGGGGAAAAAAAACAAAACGTACTGACTCTAGAGGCTGGCTGAATGGGAAAACCAGGTGAGCCCAGATGCGTGTGCCTTTGCCCAGTGCCATTACTGAACGGGTGGACCTCTGCGCTGCATGCCCCAGCTGGCTGTCCCATAAACCACCCTAAGAGTCTGATGGATGGCCCCTGGACGCCTGCCCTGCGGTGCAGACTGAGGGGTAATGCCGTTGTCTGGATGGAGCATCTGATGGAGAAGCCTGCCCTGGCTTTCAGAACCCTCTACAGCCAGGTGGACACTGTAAATCAAACATGGTGCTCTTGCCGCTGAGCTGGGCCCATCGCAGCATCCTTAGTGGTTAACATCTGATGGAGGACACCACGAGAGACCAGGCTACCTGGTCCTGTGCCTTGGGCCTCCCTGACCAACACCCTGTGATGAAGGGACCTCTGCTTCCCTGACCTGCCTCAGCTCTGATCATTCAGCCTTCTCACGGGAGACCAAGCCTTCTACCTCTCCAGCTTACCTGCCCACATGCCAGCCCTCTATGGTGTTTTCTTAATGGGCTGAAGGCCAATGCTCATGTTCCCTCTTCCTTACCTTAATGCCCTGATCACAGGGTCTCAGCAGTGCCAATTGCTTTTGTAGCCCTGTGCTATTCTAAACCTCTGGATCAGACCCACATGGAAATAAGCCAGTGCAGTAGTCCAGAGGAGAGAACCCAAGACTTAAATTCAAGCTGGGGTTCATTCCCTAACTCATCATCCCTCACTGAGCTGTGTGACTATAGGCAAATCATTGTGCTACTCCATACTTTGATTTTGTCCCTTGCCAAGTGATATCTGTCCTACCACCATAATGCAGTGTCACACATAACTCAGTGTACTGTGCAATGTTATAGCATAAATGAACAGCATTTGAAAAAGTCAGTGTCCCAAGGTGTTTAATAGCAACGTGCAAGAGTTTCCTGGCTTTGCAAGACAAAGTTCTTTCCTCCTGGGTGATTAAATAAATAGCTCAACTGTTTCAGAGACACCACCATAATATGTATTCCATTAGGCTAATGTATATTAAAGTGAGTGCTGAATGTGAGTCATCACCCTTGGGGTGTTAATGATTTGCCACTTAGAACCAGGGGCATAGATTAAGTGGATGCCCATAAAGCATGCTTCAGAGACTGAGCAGCTCTGGCCCTCGTCCTTGGCAGAACTCACCCTTCAATATAGCAGCTGTGGTTGGTGAATCAAAGTCCATGTGAATCAAGCCGCAGGTTTCCCTACCTCCCCGAACCTCCTCCTCCAGATCCTGTCTACACTAGCAGGGCTGAACCTGCCTGGCTCTTGGGTTTATCTGCAGAAGGATGGAAGTGGGTTGGCTCCAAAGAGAGAAGGGCACTGACTCACTGTCACTGGGAAACATATTTAAAAATTTTCCCCGTGACTTTGTTGCTATCACAGGAAAGAGTTTTGAAAACACATTCCCTGGATTATTATAAGCACCTTTTGAAAAGTTAAAACAATAAATCATAAAATGAGAAGAGGAAAATGATGCTGCTCCATAGAATGTCTACTGTGTTCCAGATGTGATGCCAGTGACGTCTGTTTAGTCTTTTTAAAGTTTCATCTCAAATTACCCATGAATATAGCACTTTTACATATACATGGTTTGATAAACCAGCTATTTCTACCAGGTTAACTGAAAGGAAAATCAGTGAGCTGGCCACCACTCATCCTGACATACTTCTCCTGCCACCCAGAGGCAGCTGCTTGGAACCGTTTAAGTTTCTTTGCTCACCTGTCTCCAAATTTCACAACATTGTGCTTGTACTGTGCTCTCTTCATTGTAAGCCTTCTGTCTTGACTTCCTACTGTGGAAAATGAAGATTTGGTGTACACACACACACACACACACACACACACACACACACACACAGAGATACTCACAGACACACACACAGATATACACACAGACAGACAGATTCATACAGACACAGACACACACCCATAGATACACAGACACAGACAGACACACAGATATACACAGACATAGACAGACAGACACACAGATACACACAGACACACACAGACACACACAGAGATACACACACAGACATATACAGACACGGACAGACGCAGATACACAGAGACACACACACAGATACACACACACACACACACACACACATGCACACACACATACATGCATACACACTATAAACTTTCCTTCTTAAAATATTTGGTGACATCAGTGTGACCAGGTAAATTTTATTCACAGTTGGGCCAGAAGGTCTATATATTCGTCTTTGGTTTGGTGTCCCTGAAATCTGACCCTTTCACTTCTCCATCCCATTTTGAGGTTTCTGAGGGCTCTGTCTGGCTGTGTTAGTGCGACCTGTGAGAATAGCAGCCTGATCCTGCTTGTGGCCCCTGCAGGCTTCTTTCTCTCGGAGAAAGTTAATGATAGCTGTTTTTCTCTTTTAAGATACAGTTTCCTATACTCTTGGTTTTCTCTGAATGTCCCTACTTGGTGCCCCTTAGTTTTGGTCTCCTGTGTACAGGTTAGAGGTGTCCTTCTAGTGTCTGCCAAGCTGGGGACGTCCACCGTATTGAAGAGCAGGGTGTTCAGAGGCCGAGTGGAGTTTCGGAGAAGTAGGAGCAGGTGGTGGCTTTATGAGTAGCAGGTTGGGGTCAGCTTGTTAGTCTCTTTGCATGGTTTCTTTTTGACCCTTCAGATTGCTTCTAGAAGGACCTCAGTCTCCATTCTAGAGACCTTGTGCAGGAGACTGCCAGCCCTCAGAGAACCTAGTGAGGAAGGGAATGAGAGGTGTTTAGAGTTCAGTGTGTGGATCTATGTCCAGTCCTCCTGTTGTCAGTACACCAGTCTGGTGAGAGACGAGGAAGAGGTGGGCATGGCACGGTGAGGACAATGGTGTGTCTGACTGTGTAGCCTCCCAAATAGACCAGGCAGTTGGAATTTTGATATGCTTGGGTCTTAATCGTTCCCCACAGGCCACATCCTAAAGGCTTAGTTGCCAGCCTCTAGCACTATTGGGAAGTGAAGTGGAGGACCTTTAGGAGGCAGGCTTAGTGGGAGAAAGTTAGGTCTCGGGGTGTGCCCTTGAGGGGCAGGAGCTTGGTGATTGCCAGGTTGCTGTCATGATCTAGGTGGATGAAGGTACAGTTACTGAAATGTAGACTTCCATTAGAGTAATAGATTTGACTTTATGTCAGTTCCAGTTTAAATACATTAACTCATTTTGTACAACTCAGTAAGTACTATTACCTTTAATGTTAAGTACTATCAACCTCACCTTTTTCAGAGGAGAGTGAAGAGCTTCAGAGATATCAAGTAACTTGCACAAGATCACAGAGCCAATCAGAGTGCGTTTTGAATGCCAAATTCCAAGTCTTTCCTCTCAACCACTGCCCAAGCCCACCTCTTGAAAGAGCAGAGCTGTGAGGAAGGTCAGAGCTCTTCCCTGGCACCATGTCCCCATTCCCAAGATGACTTTAACGTTGCATCCCCCACTTTTACTTGAATGGCTTTCCTTTCATGTACTTGTACCTGAGATGCTCACAACTGCTGTCCTCACAAATCTGACAACTGCTATAGTTACAAAGCCTTTGCTGTCACTGCCCACAGAGCTCTCCATAGCCACTCATCTCTCTGTTTCTCAAGTGAGCCCTGCGCCCTTAATGCCTTCTCCAGCTTGACTCTGTTCAAGTCCTCTGCTCCATTGCTTACCCCTACACAGCACAGACAACCTTATATCACAGTTTGCCAAGAAAACATGATCACTGCGTATGTATTTCTTCATCTTCTACTTATACCCCAATGTATACACTCACCCACAGCTTTTTTCATTCCTGAGTTAGTAGAAAGGGTATCCTGTCCAAGAAGATAGATATACTTCATGAGGGTCAGCTTCATTCTCATTCATTACTTTGTGGACCATTCTTCCACCAAAGTTCTAACCATATCCAAGCCTATGTAGCTTTTAAAATCAGATGAGATCAGGCACATTTTTGGACCAGGCTAATACCCTCTCAATGCTTCAACTTCTTCACCTTTGCCCCCTACCTGCCCAATTAAAGGTACTTAATGCTATGCTTTGTGTGTGGTATTACTGAGACACAGTCATCAGTGAGATGCACTGCCTGACTCCCATCAGGTAAAGGAGAGCTTTAATTTGGCTCATGGTTTTGAGGAATTCAGTCCATGGTTGGCTGGCTCCAAGGTGGAAAAGTCATGGTGGAAGCACATGGTGGAACAAACATGCTTAGTTCACGGGTGCTGAGAAGCAGAGCAAGAGAACAGTGCCAGCCAGAGAGGAAGGGTGAGGGATTCCAAGGCCAAGGCTCCATGACCCACCCAGAATACCCGGAAGTGTGCTCCACCAGCCCTCGGGAAGATCCTAAGTTTATTCAAGTTGATAGTCCACTTTAACCATCACATATGCATAAATAATTGTTTTTACAATGGCCCTTGCCTGGTTGGCATCAAATATAGGAGAATAATTTTCAGTGTACTATGGTTAATGTAAGCCATAAACATTTCCACTCTTTGGGTCCCAGGCAATTTAAAATTTTAACTTAAGTGTGTAAGTTATTCATGCCATGATTAAAAGTTAATTTTTTCTAATATCAGAACAGGACAATCATTCAAGTAAAACCTTTTAGAAAATTTTTATCACTATAGGAGGAAAAGACCATAAGGTCCTTTGTCTCTAAGTTTAGGTTTACTCTGATGTTTATCTCTTTCCCCATCCTCAGTATCTGATCAAATGTGCAGAAGGAAAAGCGGTGGAGGAACAGAGGGACAAATTCCAGGGAGAGGTGGAAACCACTCGTGTATTTCCTAAGGGTTGTCCATGCTTTCCTTCACAGACTCAGTCATTGGAAAACGTTACAAAGCTCCTGCTGGGAGTCAGATGCTAAGGAAAACAGATGCAAACCTGCCATTAAGAACTAGATGTCTTTGTAAGTCATCAGCAAGGATTCAGTTGTGTAGATCCAAAGTACAAGGATTCTATACACAAAAGCTCTGCAGAAGTTTGCAACTCATGTTTGATAACAAGTCAGCAGGCAGATGGACTTGAAACCATTTGTAGACTTTATAAATGTATACCTTGTATTCTGCCATGTTAATGAAGAATAATAATACGTAAAATTTATGGCAGGCTTCCCCAGGCCCAAAAGTGGTGTTATGAGTGGCTGCTGAAGGGCTTCTGGCTGTGAGAATTTTCAGGTACAGATTATGAGCCTATGGAGAGAGACCAGAGTGAGGAACTAAGCACTTACTGAACTATCAGTGCCATGGAAATTGCTTTACAGGCAGAACCTCACTTTGACCTGAGGAGGGCCTGGTGCAGTAGATGTGATCTCCCTGTACTGATTAGGAAATTGGGCTCTCATTGGCATAAATGATTAGAACAAGGAGGGGGACAGGCAGGCGTCCCTCTCACCCCTGTTGATATATGACACCACTTAGGGGTGATTGAGAGTAGATTTGGTTGTGAGAGTGGTTTGGATTTCACATGTTCCCCAAATACCATGAGTTGCCGGCTTACTCACAGCCTCTGGTGCTATTGGGAGGTAGAGCTTTTAGGAGGTGGAGGCCAAGGGGAGACAGGTCACTGGGGGGAGCACTTGAAGGAGACATAGGGCTGCCACCCCCGCTCTCTCTCTTTCTTCCAGGCTATGTGGGATGAGCTGCTTTCTTGGCCATGAGCCCTCTACCGTGATGTTCTGCCACTGTGCCGGATTCAAAGCCACAGGGCCAAACGGCCGTGGACTGAAAT
The DNA here is from genome assembly GCA_004027595.1 of Dinomys branickii. NCBI lineage: Eukaryota > Metazoa > Chordata > Mammalia > Rodentia > Dinomyidae > Dinomys > Dinomys branickii. The sequence goes on from PVLD010003992.1 coordinate 64,928, forward strand.
ATCTGGAACCACGAGCCAACAAAAACTTTCCTCCTTCAGAATGATTTATTGCAGATTCTTTTTCACAGCGACTAAAGTCACTAACTCAGATTTTGTTACAGAAGACTGGAGATCTAGAGAGCCAGGTTTTTAAGAGCCAGAGGGGGCCAGGTGGAGGGGCCAGGCCTTCATGTTGCTTTAGAAGGTTCACATCAAGAGGAGGTGGGCTTGGGGCTGATTCCTAAGAAACTGCAATCCTTTTGCTCGAGGCTGGCTTGGATGTTGTCTTCTCTGCATGAAGGAAAGCAAGCTCTGGAAGTGGCTTCTGGCATCTGTTGTCCTGTGAACACTGCCCAGGGGCTGGGGGCCAGGGGACACTCTGCTAGGGCTAATGGGTGTGGCTCATCTCGTTCCCCCTGGGGTTAGAGTGGGGCCCTGGGCTTGGGACCTGCATAGTGTATCTGGATACACACATTTCAGCTTTAGCATCCAGGTCACCAATGAAAGAGCCAATGTAGGGTATTTCAGAAGATGGATTTTATTCAAGTAGGAAGCTTGTTTTTGTCCAGGATGGCTGTACAGGGCATTCCTTTCACATGACAAGGTTATACATGGCTTCTCAGGGTTTGTAAGGGCACAGCTTCCTATGGGACCTTCATGGACACTGGGCTCTCTGTTCCTGGGGTACAAAATGTACTTCTGCTCCAAGTTTCTTTCGGAGGCACATCTCTTTTTCACTGAAAGTTATCTGAAAATTGAAACATTTGGCTAGTATTTTAGAATGGCAGGATGCCGTTAGTACTTCCATGGTGTTTTTGGATGAAATGGCATTATCTTAGGAGATGTTTAAGGAGATAGGAAAACAGATGGGAAAACCAGGACAGGTCCGACCAAGGCTGGAATCGCGGTGGAGAACAGGAGAAGGGGAGTCAAGTAGGGCAGCCCCACCCAGGGAGTCCTCACTGGGCCCCCATGAGGCTGAAATTCACCAATTCTGTGCACTCCACGCACCACCGAGAGGCCTGGGCACATCTTGCCCCCCTCTGTCTAAAGCAGAAGAGGATTTAATTGTCTTGAAGTTTCCTTCTAACTGCATACTGCTTTCTGTTTAAGACTCCAAATTCAATTTCACACCTAAAAAACTTAAGCTGCACAGCCAAGGCAGGTTATAATATTTGTAAGTGGGAGCCAGCGAGAGGAGACTGGGAGAGGCTGTGAGGGACGAACACAGGCGTTGTGTCCCAGACAGGAGACTTGAATGGCTGGACATTAAGCAAGTTTTCATCCCTGCTCCGGACCCAGCCCCGAGGAGCAGCTCTGATCTCTGCAGAATCTGTAAGTGCCCCACAACATACCTGCTCCCCCTGACAGCTGGGCAGTGCCAGCGTTAGGTCTTGGCTGCTGGCCCAAGGGTACTGATCACCCAGGCAATTAAAGGCCAGTGCTCTGTGCGTGCCTGCAGTGGAAAATCCCTGGACTGTCCAGTTCCAGAGCTGACGCAAGTAGCGCCCCCTTCCACTTCGGGCTTCCTCTGTTGCTGCTCCTTCTGTCCAGCAATAAATGTTCCTTCATAGCAACAGCTGAGGGCCAACTAGGGGTCATCATGGATCAACATTTGTCTCTCTCACCCAAGACACCTTACTCTTTCAGAGTTGGAGGTGGATAAGATACACTGTGGCAAAGGGACCCTAAAATCCCAAGTGTGTGTGGTTATGCCTAAAATTTCATAGAAACATCATAAGACCATGTAAATCACGCCATGCTCGTTCAACTACCCAGTCTCAGTAATGTTTGGTCTGATCACAGAAACAGCCAGCGCAGCAAAACACCCTTAAAATGCATTTATGAGGCACACTGAAATGTATAGTGAGTGTTTACATTTTGAAATTATCACAATAAAAGACACATTAACCCTCCCAGAGCTTCTTCTCCTTGCTGCAAACATACTTAGCCTAGGGTTCCTGCCACTTTTGGAAGCAGCTCCGGAGTCCTCTTTCCTGAGGGCCTTTGGTAGGAGTGATAAACACGTTGGTGACTGTTGCTGCTGAGCGACATCCAGTGGGACAGCAGCTTGTGAAAACACAACACTGTGTCCTCAGCCACCGTATTCACCAGATCTGGCTCTGTGCGACCTCTGGCTCCTCTCCAAAGTCAGAATGACCAGGAAAGGGAAACATTTTGAATCAGTTTAGGACTCAAGGTACCCAGGAGAGTGCAACTAAAGACCCTCAGGAGAGAGGACTCCAGAGCTGCTCCAGGAAGTGGCTGGAATGGTGGGATGAGTGTGTGCAAAGCAAGGAGGAGGGTTTTGAGGGAGATTCATGGCAATTAGTCTTTTATCATGATGCATTTTTAAAATTTAAGTTTTCCATCACACCTGGTATTTTACCTGGCAGATAAACAAAACAGGCTGTGTGCAGCCTGTAGCCTGGCACAGAGCAGGTGCCCAGGGACTGTTGCATGCTCTGCTGCCCCTGTAGCAGCCTTGGGCTTCCCTCTCCCCTGGAGGAGAGTGACAGGGAAGCTGAGCAGCACACAGGGGACAGAGACTGACACTGCCCAGGGCAGATGGAGGCTGGCGCATGGCTCTGGTGTCTCTCATCTGAGACTCAGAGTTGATCAAGAGTGGTGAGAGGCCAGCGTCCACACTAAAGAGGGCTGACAATATTCACAGAACAGAGAAGCTGACAGGGACCATGAAGAGACAGGGACCATGATTGTCTCTGCATAAGGGGGTAAATGGACACAAGAAGGCCCCATGATGCCGTGTCCAATGACATCACACCCGATGACATCATGTCTAGTGATGTCAAGTCTTGTGGTGCAGTGGCTGATGATGTCATGCCCCAAACAACAGGGGCCTGCACTTGGGTGGTGGCTCTGTCTCTCTTATTTTCTCTGTTTACAGCTGCTACCAGCCAGCTCAGGCCAGAATAAAATCATTACTAGTGGGCATTCTTATTGTGACTCTCTTGTTCATATTTTTCCTGGTATGGTGATGGCAGTACTCTACATGTGACAAAATTCACAGGGCTACACACACACACACACACACACACACACACACACACACACACACGGCATGTAACACTGCTGTACAGGGAAGCCCTCTATTCTTCCTTGTGATATTTTACTGTAATCACTGTAATACTTGAGATTTACTGTAAACAGTTTGGAAGTGACTCCGGGATTAGTTTTTTAATAAGAGACCTAAAGTGTCTTTTTAATAAGGCCCTAAGTGTGAAACATTTCATCTTCAGAGAACATTCTGAATGATAACAGCAATTCAACAAGTGCGGAAAGAACAAGATGCCCTGCAAAGTTATTTTCTATATTAGAGGGCCGGGGCTCTGAGCCCAGCCCTAGCTCAGAATGGCCAGCTTCTAGGAACTGCGCAAGCAGAGCCTCCCTATGTCCACCACTACGATAATGCTGCTCTCTGGCACTGACCCTGTTTAACATTCTTTCACTTTCAATTTTCTTGTAGTCTACAGTGGTCTCACCTCCCTCTCCATCCGGAGCCAGTGGATTAGGGGGTCAGATTAGAACTTTTCAGGAAACTTTCACAGAACGCCGTGAAGTAGGGACCAGGATATGAAGTGTGAATGTTGAGATTTCCAGTTGATCCTGCTTCTGAGACCAAGCCTGGGCTGCAGGCCAGGAGACAGGTCGGCCTTGGACAGCTGGCCAGAGCTAGCTTGCATGGACCTAGAGCCATGGGTGAGCGCCGCCTTCTGGTCCCCGAGAGGACAGCAGGGAAGTCTCCGAGAGGTGGGCCCCTTGCCTGTGGGAGAACGCCTCGGGTTTGGGGACAGACTTTACCAGGAGGATGTGGAGTTGAAGCCCAGGCACAGAGGCTGGGAGGTAGAGACCAGTGTGTGGGGGCGGAAGATCCAGGGCTGGCCTCTTGCCCGCACTCAAGGGACACTTGGGTCCTGCATCCTGACCCTAGCACACATGGTCACCTCTTTCTGGAACTCCAGTCACACCACTGGGAACTGTGGTTTCTGTGCAGACCAGATAATTCTATTTTCCTCAGTGTTATGGTTGATACATTGTGTCAACTTGGGGAGTGTAGAGGTTTGGCTAAGTGACTCAGCAGTTTTGCATTTGTGGTAAAAAGGACATGCCCTTCCCCTTCTGGGATGTTGTTTATTGTGTTAATTTGAGAAGTTTAGAAGGTTAACTATATGACTCAGCAGGGAGCTAGGGGCCTTACTTTGTACACATCCTGAGCCTGTGGAAGAGGATCGCATGGAGATTGTGTGAGAGCTGCACGCCCCCTGGGTGGGAGTAGCCTGTTTACAAGGGAAGGGAAGGGAAGAGGCTGCTTGCCATTCCACCCTTTTGCTTGTTATTTTTGCTGTGCTCTGTTACCATGAATGTTTGCCCTCTGCCATGTGCTACTCTGCCTCAGAACCAGCCAAGTATGGACTGAAACCTCTAGGAACTGTAAGCTAAATAAACCTTTCCTTCCTTAATTTTGGATTTGGGTATTTTGTCTCTGCAACAAGAGAAAAGTAACCAAGACATTTACGTTCACTAATTCCTCTTACTGTTTTTGCAGTCCTGCGATTGTTGAACCCAGGGCCTTTACACTGAGCTATGCTCTTGCTCAGCCCTTTATTTTTTATTTTGAGACAGGGTCTCAGTAAAGTGTTAAATTGCCCAAGCTGGAGTTGTGATTCTCCTGCCTCACCCTCCCAGAGTGCTAGAATTACAGGCTATCACTTCCACTCTCATATTGAGCCTATGAAGTGACATCTTTTCTATGTGGCTTTTTTAAAAAAGTAAGTTTATTGATACAATTTAGATATACATAATGATCACATCATGTTCATCATAGGGAATTTGTACCTGTGCGTGATGTATCTTGACCTCTCTCCCCATCTCCTTCCTTCCCTCCAGTCCCTCCCCTCCCAATTCCCAAGGCTCTGTTCCTGCTTGACTGCCCCTTTCCCTTCTGTAATTTCCACTTGCTTCTTTGTATAAGGTTTACATATTTGTTCACTTTTCCTATGTTTTCCTGAAGAGAATTCATAACTGCTGTTCTAAAATTCTCTTCAGATAACTCTGCCTGGCTCCACTTGGTGGTGTGTGTGGTGGTTTCTTATCTTGGCTATGACTTTTCCTGGTTCTTGGTTTGATGGGTGATGTTCTGGCTTACCCAACGCCTTTGGGTCATGGATGCTGTAAGGCCCTGGCTCCTTTTAATTTCTGTAAGGGAATATCCCACCCGGCAGGGTTGCGCTGGAGGGCCGTGTGGGCGTGTTTTCATTTTCCTGCTGGCCTCCTCCCCTGGAGGAAGGGAGGCAAGGGCTGACTCAGGCTTCCTCTTTGCAGGAGGTGGCTGCGAGTCCCGTTCTGTCAGCCCCATGGACAGATCCCCACAGTCTGGGCACAGAGCTGCACCTGGGCAGGGCGCAGGGTCGGCTCTCCAGGGCCGCAAGTGCTGTGTGAGGCCAGGTCTTAGGGCCAATGGCCACCCGCCCTCCTGGAGACTGTGGCATGTGCAGACAGACAGACAGCCGTCGGGTCCATCCTGCATTTCTGAGCAGGTGTCCCTTGGACGGTCCTGGCTGCCACAGTCTCCGAACCCCAGGATGGGACAGAGCTCAAGCCGCTGTTCCCACTAAGTGCTCTGGGCCCCAGGCCCTCACCCTGTTCCCTGTGGCAGTACCTAAGCCCAGGCTCAGATCTCACCTTGGCCATTCTAATAGCTTTCTAGTTTGGCTGCCGTCTTTCCGGGACCTTTTCAAGGCTCCAGAGTTTCTTTCAATGCAAACATGATGAGCTCTGCTGCAACCCTGGGCAGCTTCCCACTGCCTCTCAGGAACGAATTACAACTTTGCGGGTTGCTGCTCCGTGCTGCACCCTGCTCACCTCCAGAAACACCTGCAACCTCCCAGAGCCCACGCTTTGTCCCTGACTCTGCTCACTGTCATGTCTGCCCCGGATGCCTCCCTGACCCATTCCCACCCCACCCAGGCCAGCTCCTGCCAGACCTGAACCATTGGGGTCATGCTTTGTGTCGAATTGGTGACTTGCCTTTTTGCCTCACGTATAATATTCTAGAGAGGCTCTGAGGATGCTTTATCATTTCCCACCTGGTTAGGAAGAGCAGGCTGTCTCCTGTTGGGAGTTCTCCAGGCTGTGCAGGGTGGGTATGTTCAGCCCCTGAGCAACTGCATTTTTTAATACAGTAGTTTGCTCTATCTCCTCCACACCCCAGTACTGGGGATTGAACCAGGGCCTTTGCACTGAGCTACACCCCCAGCCCTGGCTGGGCTCAAACATGCAAGCCTCCTGCCACAGCCTCCCAGAAGTGCTCAGATTTCCTCCCTTTTGAGTGCAAATGCTGAGGCTGAATAACTTGGCAACTTGGCGAATTGATCACCACCAAGTGTTGGACTCACCAAATCTGTGTAAAAACCAACCCCCAGCGGCATGGCACAGTCATGGGGCAGAGGCTGATAAATTAATTTGCTAACAGAAAATTAACAGCTGTAAATGTCTTAGTCTACATCAGACATACAATGTCCCTAAGTCCTATCGAGAAGATCAGACACATAATGTCCCTAAGTCCTATAGAGAAAATCAGGCCCAGGAGCTTAAGGGACACACAGGACCCACAAACCGCAGCACCCTCCCCTGGATTGGGTAAAAAGAGGGACACCTTGAAGAGGCATCTTATCAGACCACCACAAGGCCCACAGGTGACAAGCTCTGGCCGTCTCGTTTCGGGTCAGCTCTGTCCCCCTGCCTGCCCCACGGGAACAGCCTGCTGTCCAGACCAGGCTCTGAACAACTGTACCCCCAGCGAGCCCTATCTTGAGAGCTCCAACAGGTCTGTGGCATGTGCAGACAGACAGACAGCCGTTGGGTCCATCCTGCATTTCTGAGCAGGTGTCCCTGGGACAGTCCTGGCAGCCACAGTCTCCAAACCCCAGGATGGGTGGCAAGCTCTGGCCATCCTAAATGCTGACCCTATCTGGCCTCCTGCGGTGACTCCCTGTGTCTGTCACTCTGCATAGGCTTTCAGCCACTGCTCACTCCTTTATCTTTGGCCTTGACAATGCTGTGTGCAGTATGACCCTTGACTGGGAGTTGGAGGTCCTAGTAATTACAGCTGGATCAAAAGACCCTGTGATCCCTGCTCCCCGGCTACTCGGGCCGAGAGTACCTGGCCGGACGAGGCTGATGAAGTTGGCATAGCCCACGACTCTGTGGTCACTTGGCACTTTCTGACACTGTTGGAAGACATGAGTGGTCCAGTGTCATGACTGACGTAGCTTGCTAGTGACGCTTGTGTGACACACACAGCAGTGAAGCCAGCTGATCCCTCTTTGGCTGACTGTCTTACAGGGACAGCCAGCCACACCGGTGTCCTCAAGTGTGGGCTGTACACTCACACTGCATGTTCAGGAGGGAAATGTGTGTGGGGGGTCCAGGACACACCCGTGTGTCTGCTGAGGGATGATTACACCCAGCACTGGTTACAAGCACACAGCTTCCAATCTTGGCTGTGCTACTTCCTAGTCCTGTGCTATTTATTGATATTCTCATCTACGAAATAGGCTGTGTGAAGCCAGGTCTCAGGGCCAACCTCCACCTACCCTCCTGGAGACTGTGGCATGTGCAGACAGACAGACAGATGTTGGGTCCATCCTGCATTTCTGAGCAGGTGTCCCTTGGATAGTCCCAGCAGCACACCCCACTGAATTGCTGTGAGAACTAATGTAGTGGAGAAAGTTACATATAGGTTTACATACTATGGGAACCCTGGTGGGTAGACAGGCTGCTTCAGTATTGGCTAGCATAAAACATTCTGATTTTCTGCTAAGCACTACCTGTGGTATTGAACATGGGTCCTTCCAGCCTTTCCATGGGTTCACATTTACCACTCAGTGGCTTAGTGATGGACCCCTTTGCTCATCCCTTAGCAGGGGCAATGGGTGCAATACATTTTCCCAAAGAAAATGCTGACCAAGAGCCAAGGTTGAGCGTGCTCTTTTAGAAATGGAGGACTTTATGAGGAGCTTTAGCTAAGAATAATTTTTAACAAAAGAGTTTATAAGAAGCAATGTAGTGCAGCCACTTAGGCATTTTCAAGTAATTGAGAATAATGGCTATGAAAGGAAGTGGGGAAAATCTTGAACAACTGACTGTTTATAAAGAAGCCAAGAGATGGAGGGCGATGGGGGAGGGGAAGGAGTGGGAGAAGAAAGAATGAAGATGTGCATTGTCCACCTGCGGACTCCCTGGGAGGGACGCAACCGTTACGTCCTGCACAGAGTGGCGGGAAGCACTGGAGGAGTGTGTTCAAAGCATGGGAGTATTCTGAAGGGGTTACAGGCAAAGTCTTTTACTGTAGTATGTCTTTTAGGCATCTGAGTTAAAAGTTCTTATTAGAGAGCTTTAGCAGATGGAGCTCACATCTTCATAGAATGGTCATTTTTTTTTGTGGTTGTCTGTTGAGAAGGAAATTCTTGCAGCTGATTGTATGCAGGAAAAGCCTTTCAAAGCCACAACAGTTGCAAGGTTGGGAGCGCTTAGTGGAGTAGCCAGGCATTTTCATGCTAACAGGAAGAGACCAGTAGCACATCTCCAGCCAGTGAGTGCCACCCTTGCGGACCAGCAGCGACAGAGAGTCTGTCTTCAGTCTTGTGTAGCACATCTGACTCACAGAGATTGGCCAAAAGGCTTTTGTCATGAAAGCACATTTGTTAGTGAGTAAACACACAATGGAAACAGATAACTGGGCATTTACAGGACTTAAAAATACTATGCAGTAATAGGGCTACAAAAAGGGCCGTGACATCTTTGAATTCATTTTGATGTTTTATTCTCTTAAAATATTTTATTAAATATATTCTTAAAGGTCTTCATTTTCATCAGTGGTGCCTCCCACCCCTGAAATTCCAGCATAAAACGATCTGAATTCTCTTGCCAGGGCAGGGCAAGACAGTCCTTACAAAGTCGTGCACATTTTTATGCTAGCAGGATTCGAGGCGCAGACCATGGCACGCAGACAACATGGCTATCCTGGGGTCAGTCTCATTTCCTGCACTCCGGGATCACAGGAAAGCATACTGGGCCAGCAGCTTCTCCAGGGTGCTAGACACCTGGGACTTCTTCCAGAAGGAGGCACCCAGGTCGCAGCAGTTCTGCAACAGGTGGAACAGCGCCTGCGCGTCGGCATCCGCAGAGGTAGAGGTCGTGGTCTCAGGAACGAACCACTGAGCTGCAGCACACAGCAGGGCCGAGCTCCTGTGCCACCTACCCCAGGGCTGTCCTCATCCAATTCCCCACCAACAACATGGGGAACCTCGGATCAGCTCATAGAAGGGCTTCAGCTCCTCCAGCGTCTCCTTCCCTGTGATGAGTACACACGGCCAGGAGCTTCAACCCCAGGAGTGTTGGCCCACAGTGCTATGCATGATGCCCATGCCCGGTGATGCCACAGCAGCTAGGCATTTGGGACAACGGGGGAAACAGGAGCCACAGAGCCACCTGAGCACCAGCCAGCTCTTGCCCACACCTCCGAAGCCCATGAGATCACGTGGAAACCCGGCCCCAGCGGTGTCGCAGGTGGGCCCACAGGAGCGGCAGGCTGGGCAGAGGGCGTAGCCGGCCCTGGAGGCTGATGCAGAAACTCCCCACGCCTGAAGAAGCGTGGGGATGGGCACACAGGGCTGGGCACGTGCCTCGCAGAAGCCTCAGGAGGACAGAGAAGGGGCAAGGGGGCTGTCACTTGCGGCACTGTCCTGGAGCCCCTCGAGGTCCCACCTTGCAGATGTGGTCACGGTGGCCATGCACCAGGGACACACGCGCCAGACCCACTTTGCGCATGTGGGACGGAGGAAAGGTGCAGCCTTTGTTTGTCCCCTCCCCCTTCAGTTTTATTCCAAATTCTTTTCGAGAGGGCAGGCTAGGTGCTGCTCAGGTCGCGGAGCCACTGGGCATTCACTGCGCGTGCGCTGTGCCCCGGTGGGCCCAGCCTGCGGCCCCTGGCCCCTGCCCTACACGGAGGTGGCTGGTCCCCAGGTGGCCAGGGCTGGGCGTGGGGGAGGGGAATTAGAAGAATCAAACGGACAGGTTAAAAAGCAAAAGACAAAGGGACCAAGAGCAGGGTAGAGGGGGAGGGAGAGAAAGCCAGGGTATGACGAGGGACCGTGGGGATCTGTTCCGTGGGGGGCCCGTCCCGCTCCACACTCGGAATGTGGACATCGTGCCCTGCAAACAGGACGAACAAAGAAAAGAGCTGGATAAAAGTAAAATAGAAATAAAAAATTAAAATGGTTACTTTTAAAGAGGGCTTGGAAAAGCAAACACAAAAGCAAAACAAGCAGCCCAGCTCTGCTGAGTCCCCCTTCCTGTGGAATTAAAACTCGGCCTCTTTTTGAGGGTGGCTGCAGTTTGAATCAACATCTTACTAGGTAGTCCAGGCTGACCTCACAGGGATTCCCCTGCCTCAGCTTTCTGAATGCTGGGATTATGCCCAGCTAGCTCTGACTCGTTAGCTTCATGATTCTGGCTCCCTGCAAACAGACTCCAGATGCCTTTTGCAGTCTTACCTTCTGTAGGGCTTCGTGCACGCCGCTTCCTGATGGGCAGTTTCTGGGGGTGAAGGGTGTTTCTGTCTCCATCCTTTATCCGTGCACTCCAAGGTTACTGCTATCCTTGCAGAGCCCCCAGTGACCCTGCAGTCAGAACACACACACACACACACACACACACACACACACACACTCCACCTCCTGCGTGACCATCCCTCCTTGCATCAGCTGTTTGTGTACTTGCTTATTTTCTCTCCACAAAACTAGGTGCCTTTGCTGGGGCAGGACTGAGACTTTGATCCGATTCCCTGGTCCATGTCAGGGAGTGCGGGCACACTGCACTCGGAGGCGGCCGGGCGGAGAGGGACATGGGCCCATCCAGGAAAGGGTGGTGGTGAGGCGGACGGCCAGCCTCCTCCGGGCAGCCAGCTCCACCCTTCTCTGTAGTTGGTCTTGAATGCTATCTTCAGCTGCTGACTGGTACTGGGCACAAGTCCTGGCAAGGGCTGATCAAACAGCGCCTTCCTGAAGCCCAGTGTGTGGTAGGTGCTCAGAGACAGCAGCTGGCGGGGACCCCTGGCTTCTGTGCCTGTTGGTCACTTGCTGGTTGCAAAGCATTGGGCCAGCTGCTTGATTTCCTTTTGCAGGCATCCATCTCTCACTTTCCAGCACGAAGCCAGGCTGTCCAGCTGCTGTTGCTGTCACTGTGGCCTGGTGTAGAGGACAGTGCTCTCGAGGAGCTCCATGGTGCCCCTGCACAGGCAGGGTAACTGCTAAGTAGCAGGGTTAGGGGGCTCATGTACCCTGCCTGGCACGTTTCACAGCTTGGTCCTTTTCTTTTCAAAGCCCGAGTGATTTGGGACCTTTACCGTTAGAACTGGGGTTCTGACAGCCTCTCCCTCATCATCACCTCTGTGCAAAACCAGTGACCATTTCTTCCTGCGCTTGGCAAGCAGCCAAGCACAGCGCCTTTACAACTGTCCATCCCCACACTCAGCACGGCCAAGGACCCCTTCCCTTGCCTCCTTTTTGCCTGTTTTCTCCTGGGGCCACTGCTGCAGACAGCTCCGGGTACACGAGCCCTCTCCTCTGCCTGGAGAGTGCTGCTGCCCATAACCTTGCCTTGTGGTCTGGTCCCCACTCTGCAGCCTGTCCCTCTGCTCCATTACTGAGCCCAGGGCTGAGCTCCTAGGACCCCCGGCACAGGAACAGCTGGGCCGCCCTGGGAAACGCTCACCCACTCTACAGCATCGGCGTGCTGCAGGACCCGGTCTGCATTTCAACAGTGCCCTCAGGTGATCCTGGCACGAGGCAACCCTGAGCATGCTCTGGGGGAGCCTGGCTCCCCCATCTTCACTCTATTAGATTCTCTCTCTGAATCCAAAAATGTGCTCAGCTCTCCTCTTTTCTAGTAATAAAAAAAATTAAGGCCAGGTGTGTTGACACACACCTGTCGTCCCAGCACTCGGGAGGCTGAAGCAGGAGGATGGCTGTCAATTCAAGGCCAGCCTGGGCTACCTGCTGAGTTTGAGGCCAGCCTGAACTGCATAGGGAAACGCTGTATCAACAAACAAACAAACAAACAAGACAGTACATCACAGGGTTGTGGGAATTAATGATAACGTAAAAAGCAACAGTATCTAGATATATGACGCATGGGTTTGCTACCTTTTTAAAGTGCTACTGTTTAAAATTAAAGTCCATAACTTGCTCATGTTTCCTCCCCTCTTGCCTAGTGCTCCTCTTCTGTCCCAGGACGCCATCCCTTCAGATCTTGTTGTCATTGCGTCTCCTCTTGTGCTTTTCCGCTGGAGCAGTCTCTTAGATTTCCCTTTGTCTGTTTCTATGTGTTTGATACCAGGGGTTGAGCCCAGGGGTTTGCACTGAGCTACATCCTGCCCATTTTTATTTTATTTTGAGGCAGGGTCTCACTGTATCACTGATTTACCCAGGCTAGATTTGAATTTGTGATCCTCCTGACTCAGCCTCCCAGAGTGCTGGGATTGCAGGCGTACACCACCACCCCAGGCTAGGATTTCCTTGTTGATGACTTTGACAGTTTTGAGAAGTAGTGGTTAAACACGTGAAGGTTATTCCTTTACTGGGACTTGTCTGATTTTTTTTGTTTTGTTTTACAGATCGTGATTGAACTGGACTGTGATAAAGCACTTGCCTAGGATGTGGAAGGCCCTGGGTTCCTCACCAGTACTGGAAAAAGAAAGTCATGATTAGACCGGGCTTGGAGATCCTAAGAAAGATGACCCCGCAGGTGCATGGCTGTCTTCCTCCTTCACATCAATGGCGTACATTCGCAACACAGCTGCTGACTGCTGATGCCGATCTTGCCCGTGCGCCTGAGCTGCTCCTGACGCTTCTTTGCTTGGACGTTAGTTGTTCCCTGGTCCCACGCGCTCTGGACTGGCGTCATTATGTGCCAGCCACTAAAAGAGCGGGGATGCAAGCTACAGTATCTTCAAGGGCTGAGTTACTACATAAAAATTTTAAAAAATTATTTGGCATTCTGCACTGAAGAATGATCTCATCTCCCTGTTTATTAACCTCTTTACACAAACTTGTTTTGTGCTTTAGAGTCTTAGCCAGCACACCTTTATTGCACTGTAATCATTAGTTCAAATGGTTCCAACTCTGGCTGTGGGGGGCGGTGTTTTCAGCTGGCCCCCACCTGCTCTTGACATAGCCTCTTAACCAGTTGGGGCTTTTGCTTGTTTCCTTATTTTCTGGCACTACGAGATGATCCAGATTTATTTTGTGTTTTTCCTGGTCCAGTTTTAGAATCAGCTATTTTTTTTCTTTCGGTTAGAAAAAAATACTCCTGAAAAGCCCATTGCTTTTGGGCCTCCCCTGCTGACAGGACCCTTTTGTGTACAAATACCTACAAGTATTTCTATCTGTACTTATAACATAGATAGCTAAGTGAGGTAGAAAGAGGACAGGCAGTCAGACAGGGGTGGGGCCTTGAAGAACTCTGTGCAGAAGAGGAGGACCTACTGCCCCTGGGGCTGGAAGCACATCCTTGAAGGCCAGGCCTTAAGATAGAGATGAACTGAATGCGCCACATGCCTCCCCAAGGTTAAACAATAACGACCACACCCTGAATAGGCATCAGCCCCCTGCACAGGGGACCGGCACCTGCTCACCCATCTCTTCCAGGACAAGGCCTTGGTCTTTCCATGCGTACTTGCTAGGCAACCTTCAACCCCACTGGATCAATATCACCTAGGAGACTGTACTTGTAACCTTACTGGTGGATCACAGCTTTGTCCCACCTTGTGATTTTGCTTTATACAACTTGCTTGAGAAGTGAGTTCATGGGCAGCGCATTTCCGATAACCTGTCCCTCTCAGGCAGGAGCTGTCTTTCCCATGATAAATATTTCCTATACTGAACCTTCTTTTTTTCTTAGAATTCATTTTTCAAGTTTGGGGAACATGAGCTGCATGTAGTGGATATCTCACAGGTTGGGATTTATATTTCCTTCTCTTGTTTGGAGGTACCATCTCATCCCTGTGTCACCTATTTTAAAGCAAACCTGAGTTATTAGAGCTTCCAACTCTGACCTACTACCATGTGGATCATTCTGGTGTCCCATTGCTGAATGGGTAATTCCCCTGTGACAGTCAGAAATCTTCTGCTGTACTTACTGAATTGTTCAGGCCCAGCAAATTTCTATAGTACATTCAGAGCTGTTCAGGGAGTTCTGCCTATCCCAAGTTCTTGGCCCTTCCCACCCTCTTCCCTGAGGTGGGGCACAGATTCTCTTCTCATCCAGAAAATGCCCATGGCCTGACGCACAGAGAAGCCAATGCTGTGCTGCTAGGTTTCTGCAGAAAGCAAAAGCATTTGGGGCAGGGAGGCCAGGAGCTATGTCCCACTCTGCCTTCCTATCAGGCGGTAATGAGGAATTTATAGGAAGTGATGGGGCAGAGGTGCTTGATAATTGGACAGTTGTCCAGTGATAGGTCATGTGGTCATATAGGTCACAGGTCACATCCAACACCTGATTGGTGCTAGGTCCCATCAGGGATTTCTGAGCTTGTGACAGTGTTGACATGAAGACCTGGATTCTTTAGCTCATGTCCATCCTTGAAAAGTCATTTGCAAGCAGCAAGAACCATTTGTGAAAGACCTGGAGGGTATTCCTGGAAGACAGATTAAGAATTTGGCATTTAAGGCATATATGGCAAGGTGTGTCCAGATCTTAGCTGATTCTTGTCGCAGAGGCGGCCTTTCCTAGAATTCTGCAGCATCTTAAAATTTGCATACATTGAGATTCTGTCATTGTGGTAACATTTTGTAGATTCTGGTAAAAGTCTAATGATGTGTCCATTACACACGACACAAAATAATCGTCACACGAAATAATTTCACTCTCCTGAGAGTCCTCTGGACTTTGTAAAGAGACAAAATTACAGCAAATCTACTTCCTTTCTTGGCAGTTCTAGAAGCTGGCAACAGACTGAACAGAATGAGCTCATTTCAGGTATTTACCGCTACTTGTTTACTCATTCATCTATTCAAGGACTCCTTGCTTACTTCCAGTTTGGGGCAATTATTAAAAAAACTGCTATAAACATTTGTGTGCAGATTTTTATGCAGACATGATTCAGCTAGCTTTAAATAAATATTTATCACTATTTTAATTTGAAAGTCTTATTTATGTGTATTTTTCCATTTTACATGGGATAGTTTCTTCCTGTTCAGCTTCAGTAATTGTACTTCAGGCTCGTCTTGTTTGCATCCTTCCATGCAGACCTGAGAATCAATTTGTGGGTATTCTTTAAGTAGCCTGCTCATAATTTGGGATTATGTTGAATCTATAAATCAAGGTGGGAACAGCTGGCATTTTAACACTGCACCTTCCAGTCTAAAAACACAGAATTCTCCACTTATTTAAATATTTACATTCTGCCATCCGAGTTTTGGAGTTCTGTGCCTGTACATCTTGTACTTATTTTTTAGATCTATACACATCTCCAAATTTCTGAAACTATTTTGATGCTAATGTGAATGGCAGTTACTAATTTTAAATTCCAATTGTTCATTGTCGGCGTAAGGAAACAGCGATGGGTTTTGTACATTAACGTCGGGTCCTGGGACCTTGCTACCGTCACTTGTTAGTTTTAAAGAGGCTGATTTTGTCAGTTCTTTGGGATTTCATATATAGGCAGCCATGTTGTCACACAAAGCCAATTTTATTTCTTCCTTCCCAGCCTGTATACCTTCTTTCCTTTGACTGGCACTAACTAGGGTTTCTTGCTCAGTGTTTAATAGGAATGCTTATGACATCCCTGTCTTTTCCTGGTGTTGTGGGGAGTTTCTCCTCCCTAAGTGTGATGTTAGGTGTAGAGTTTTGCACATGTTCTTTATCAAATGGAAAAAATTTCTTTCTATATTTAGTTGGCTGAGAGTGTTTTTCATGAATTACCATTAATAATGGATTTTATCAAGGCTTTCACTGAATCAGCGGCTGATAATATGACTTTCTTCTTTAATCTATTGATAGATTTCACTGATCTAAAAATGTAGTCAGCCTTACATAGGCAGATCCATTTGGCTGTGATATGTAATTCTTCTTACGTGATGTTGGACTTATACTGCTGTTATTTTTAAAAGGATTTTTGTTTCTCTGATCGTAAATGATATTGGTCTGCAGTTTTCCTTTTTTACATTATCTTTGTCTGGTTTTGGTAGTAAAGTAATGCTCCTCTGACATGATGGGTTAGGAAGTGTCCCCCTGTCTGTTTTCTTCACAGATGCCAGAAAATCTGTATCTTTTCTTCCTTAAATGTTTGGTAGAATTCATTGGTGAAATCGTTTTTCTTGGTAGTTTCTTTTTCAGATGATTGTTAGTCATTGATTCAATTTCTTTAAGAGGTGCAGTACTATTCAGATTATCTGTACTGTGAGTTTTTGTAGTTTGTGTCCTTCAAGGAAGTTTTATTTGAAATATAAAGTTTGTGGGTGTGACACTATTCACTGTCATCTTTGTTAGCCTTTCACGTGCACCTGATGAGCAGTGAGGTCCTCCGTTTCTCTATTTTTCTTCCCTTTTAGCTCTGGGGATTGAACCCAGGGCCTTCATTCTGAGCTACAGCCCTGGCCCCTTTTATGTTTTTTACTTGGAGCCAAATTTGCTAAGTTGTGCAGGCTGGGCTTGAACTAAAGATTCTCCTGCCTGGGGCCCCCAAATCCTGGGGTTAAATGTGTGTGCTGGAACCCGGCCTCTGTTCCTTATTTGATGGTGGCAGCTTGTACCTTCTCTCTTTTTTTTCTTGGTTAACCAGGCTGAAGGTTTATGAATTTTATTGACCCTTTCAAATACTCAGTTTTTGTTTTGCTACTTTTCTCTGTTGTTTTCTACTTGTTCTTTTTAAAATTTATTTTTGCTATAACTTTTACTATTTTCTTTCTTCTCCTGACTTTAGGGTTAAGTTTCTCTTCTTTTTCTAGTTTCTTAAGGCAAAACCTTAGATTATTGACTTTATACTTCTCTTCCTTTCTAATACGGGCATGCAAGGCTATAAATTTCCCTCCAAACACTGATTTTGCAGCATCCAATAAATTTTGATAAGTTCTATTTTTACTTTTATTTAGTTCAGTATATTTTAGTTTTCTCTTCAAACTTATTTGTTCCATATGTTATTTAGAAGGGCTTTGTTAAAACTCTAAATATTCAGAAATTTTTATTATTCTGTTATAGATTTCCAGTTTAATTCTATTGTGATCAAAGAACACACTTTGTATAATCTCTTGTCTTTTAAATTTGTTCAGAAATGTTTTAAGTGCTAGATTTTTGGTTTTCTTGGTATATGTTCCATGTGAATGTGAGAAGAATTATCTTTTGCTATTGCTGGATGAAGCATTTTATAAATGTCAGTTAGATCATCTTGGTTAATCATTGCTGTTCAAATCCACTGTATTTTCCTTTCCTCCTCTCTCTCTCTCTCTCACATATGAAACCTAGGGCTTTGCATATGCTAAATAAGCACTCTATCACTCCCTGCCCTCAACTGTATTCCTATTAATTTTCTGTCTGCTGAAGCTATCAATTACCTAAAGAGAGGTATTTAAATCTGCACTGTGATAATGGCCTTGGCCTCTGCTGTGGTTTGTGTCTATGTGACCCCCCTCAAAGCCTCATACAGTCATGGGGTGGGCTTCAAGTGTTTTTGATTGATGCATGGTCCATTTGGATTATGGGTGTGAGTGCTACACCCACCTTGCACATTATAAAGGAGGGAAAGAGTCTTGTTTACTCCTGCTCCTTCCTTTTGCTCTTGTTACTTTGCTGTTTTCTGCTGCTGTGAACTGTTGCTCTTGCGCCACACCTCCCTGCCTTGGAGCCAGCTGAGTATGGAATGAAACTTCCACAGACTGTGAGCTAAATAAACCTTTCCTTCCTTAATTGTGGGTATTGGTATTTTGTCTCAGCAATGAGAAAAAAATAACTGAGACAAGCTCCTTGCAGCTCTGGCAGCTTTTACTTCATGTCTCTTGGTGCTCTGTTATTGGGTGCATACATGTTCAGGACTTCTGCGTATCTTGGAGAACCGAACTCTTTACCACTATGTAACTCCCTTGTAATTCATCCCTGATCATTTTCCTTGTTCTGAAGTTTGATTTGTGTGAAGTTAATATTACTCCAAATTCCCTTTGCTTAGTGTTATTATGGTATACTTTTCTCCATTGCTAGACTTTTAACCTTTTTATGTAATATAAAAAAACCTGAGTTTCTGATAAAGAATATAAAGTCAGGTCTTCTTTATCTACCCTGATAGTCCCTGCTTATTAATGAAAGCACTTAGATTTTCCATGTCTAATACAATGGCATAGTTGGTTCAATATTTACCATGTTTGTAACTATTTTCTATTTATTGCACTTCTCCTTGTTTCTTTCACATTTTGTCCTTTTTCTGACTTCTCTTATTTATTTATTCATTCATCACTGCTTTGAGAGAAGTTTTGCTATGCAGTTCAGGCTGCCCTTGAATTCACAGTGCTCCTCCTGCCTCAGCCTTCCAAGTGCTAGGATTATCGTAATGTGCCATCACACCCAGCTTGTGTTCTCTTATTTTAAAGCATTTTATATAATTACATTTTCTCTTTTCTCTTAGCATATCAACCATACTTCAAAAAAAATTTAGTAGTTGTCCTAGAATTTGCAGTAGGTATTAATTATAAGATGTAATGTAAGTCCACTTTCAAATATAGACCACTTTACATACATCACTTAAAACGTTGTGTTCCCAGTTTATCTCTTTTATTTTTTATAATACTGCTGATGTTTCACTCACTTATATGATATAGTCACTTAGTATAGTGTCATTAGTTTGAGCAGTTATCAAGTCAGTTAAGAGTATAAAAATAAAAGATTTTATTTTACATTTATTCCACCTCCAACATCCTTCTTTTCCTTATTTAAATCTGAGTTGTGATCTGTATTATTTTCTTTCATTGTGAAGAATTTCTGCTGATAATTCCTGCAGCACATATCTCATGATGATGAAATACTGTTTGTCAGAGAAAGTTTTTATTTCTCTTTCAGTTTTGAAGGACAATTTTACAGGATATAAAATTTTAGTTTGATGAGTGTTTCCCCTCAATACTTTAAATACTTCACTCCACTCCCCTCATTGTTTCTGACATCAAGTCTAGTGTGAGTCTTGTTCTTCTATGGGTAAGGTATTTTCTCCCGAGCTTTGTTCAAAGTTCCCTCTGTGTATCCATCTGCTGTCTGAATGTGATACATATAGGTGTATGTTTTCTGGTATTCACCCTCAGTTTTTTCTGACCTTCCAGGATTTGTGTCTGAAATTGATTTGGGGAACAATCTCTATCATTATTATTTCAAATATTTTATCTGTTGTCTTTTCTATTTCTGGCATCCTAACCTGATGTACACCCTACACCCACTGTACATTGTGTATATGTACAGTGTACTCTTTATCGTTGTCTCACAGCTGGCACACACTTTGTGCTTGTCCCTATCACCCTTCCCACCTCCTCTTTGTGTTGCAGCCTGGCACATGCCTGTCATTGTACCTCCGAGCTCCTGCTTCTGCCCTCAGATCCATCCATCTCCTTATGAACCTATCCTAAGTTTCTATATCCTTAATTTCTGTCAAACGTGTCCTCAGTTTCTATTACAATAGGCTTTGTTTCTAGGACTTCTCTTTTACTCCTTCTGAGAGCCTGGCTCTCGCTGTATATAGGACCCATCTGTTCTTGAATACTGTCTATATTTTTCCACTGAAGCCCTTGACATATTAAGTCATATATATTTTAAATTTCTTAGCTCATGATTCAAAAAACTCTGTATCACATTTGAACCTGGTTCTGATACCTCCTTTGCTTCTTCAGGTGATGTTTGTTCCTGTCTCTCTGTGTGCCTTTTATGTTATTCTCAAAAGCCACTTGTGACATGTTGAGCAACTGGAAAGAAGTAATTAGCTTAGTGGGCGGTCCAGTGTCAATCTGAGGTGTGCTCAATGCTTGCTGAGGCTCTGGGTGCCCACACATTTCATTTCTTTTAATGCCCTTGATATTTTTCCCTCTGTTTTCTGGAGAAGTACTTTTCAAATATTCCTGCTTCTCTTTCAGCTGTGGTACCTTGTTATTAAATTGGCAGCAAGGTACAGGAAAGGGAGCAGATCTAAAATCTTGTGTTCAAGGTTTAGTTTGTTAGTGGGCCTGAGCTCCTGAGCACCAGAACTGTTTCTTAGGCTGCATTTTTACTTTTTACTCTTCTAGCTAACAGGAATGCTATGGAGGCTGGCCTTGGCTCACCACACTTTGCCTAAGTAGATACAACTCTGGCAAAGTGGTTTTCTTTACCTGGAGTCACAAACATATTCTCCTGCTTCTTTTAAATTAGATTTACTTTTCTCTTCCACAGTTGTGTCTTTAAATTTGTGCATGATGTATACAGATCTAGTGTTGATTTTTATGTGGTAAAGTGTGCTTCCCATTGACATCTACCCGTCAGACAGAGAAAGGTGGTGGGGAGCAATGGGGCTTGCTCCAGGACAGAGGGGGTCTGGAGGGGTGAGGGAACAACTCCCAGGGACTGTGCTATGCTGTCGGGAGAGAGCTGGGAAGGAAGCAGAGGATGCTGGGAAGATACACTGCAGGTGGGACAGCAAGGCCAAGAGGCACAGAGCCAAGGAAGCAGCTATGAATGAAACAGTCATGGAGTTGGAATCTGTCCTAGAAATCACTATGGTCTAATTATCTCATTTCCTAGGTGAATAATTTGCCCAAGGTTACACAGCTAGAAAACTGCAGAGCTGGGACTAGAAGCCAGGATGAACCAGCGCTTGCTCTCCCAGCTCCAGGAGGGAGCCAGGTTCTGCTTGAGATGGCCCAGCAAGTGAGATGCAGAGCTCAGGTGAGGCCTGGTTCCTGTCTCCTGGCCCCTGCCTCCTGTCCTTCCACAAGTGCACACCCCAGAATGTAACTAATGCCCAGGAATCCTGTGGGGATTCAACAGTCCCCTGGGATTGAGGTGAGATGGTTTTATAGGCGTCAAGAATGATACTACCACCAAGAAAAGAGAATGACACCATCCCAGGAAGAGGGTTAGCAGCCCTGACCATGGCTGGGAACAAGCTGCCAGCATCATCTTTTGAATGAAATGAGCCAAATCTTTCTTTGGAAACTTTTCTGAATGACAAGGTCTGAGGAAGAGACCACGTATGCCCTAGATTTAAAAGCATGCACTTGACAACTAAGTCAGCTCTCTCCTCAGGGGAGAGGAGACTCCCCAGGACATCTTCTCACAGCATCATACAGTGATTAGAACTAAAGATGCTATGTTCACAGTAACAGGATGAAAAGTAAGCATGGAAACATGTTGCTGACTGAGAAACAGTAATGAAATGGGGTGAGATGCATGGTATGACAGGATCAGTGGACAGGACTTAGGGTTCTATAAGGCAGTAAGGGTAGTGGCCTCAAAATGGAGTCAGGATGTCCAGAATGGAAGCTGCTGAGGGAGGACCCTCCAGAGACCTTACATGGACATCAACAGGTGTCCTGCAGCTGTCTGGGACCTGCCCAGAGCAGGGTCACACAGACCAGGGCTCACGCTGGGCCCCGCATGGGTACTGCATGTGAGCACTGTGTAGACTGAATTCCTAACAAATGTGCAGTCTATGGGATGGAGATTGTACTTTTTACACAATGGACTGAGCTCCCTTCTAAAGCTCTGAAAATCCCTAGACAAAGAGCCCTGGGAATACTACTGTTGAGTGAATACCTTCCTCTAGGACCTTCTATCTTAGTCACTTTCTTATTGGTATGGAAAAATACCTACCACTCACAACTTAGAGGAGGAGAGGGTTACTATGGTTCATGGCTTCAGTCCCTGGCCAGCCTGCTCCAAGGCAGAAACAAGCCTGGCAAAGGGCCTGGCGGGGAAGAGCTGCTGACCCCATGGTGGCCAGGAAGCAGAGGGCAAGGGGAGGAGCTGGGGCCAGAACACGTCTCTCAGATCAGCCCCGTGACCACCTCCCACCAGGGTCTACCCCCTAGGGTGGGCAGCCTGCATAAAACATGCAGTGTGAGGCCGAGAACAAGGCTTGTTCCCCACCTTTGTTGCTTTGGTGTCTTCTGTCCACTATGAACTGTTCTCTGTGAGGCCACCCTGCCTTGGAGCTCACCGATTATGGGCTGAAACCTCTACAAACTGTGAGCTAAATAAAATTGTCCTTCCTTAACTTGTGTGTATTGGGTATTTTGTATCAACAATAACAAAAGTAACTGAGACAGAATTTGGTACCAGAGAAATGAGACCTTGATATGACTGTACCTGGCCATGTGGTTCAGAAGCCTGTGGGGATGCCTTGTAGGAAGAGATTGGAAAGGTTTGGAGATGCTGGCTAAAAAAGCAACACTGGAACTCCTTAGGCTGCACTGTATTGGAGATTCTGGTCAGAGCTCAGAAGACTAGAAAGTTGGTAAGGACCAGGTTCAGCAGGTTTTTGCTAGGAAGAAGGACTGCATTGGCTGCTGGACTCCAGGTGATGTGTGTTATGCCTGGGGAGAAAGTTTTTCTGCATTTTGCTCATGTCCAGAGATTTTGCCTGAGACTGAGATTAAGGGAAGAGGATTACTCATTCTGGAAGAAGAAATTTCAAGGCAGATGAATATTGAGGTAGTGGCATGGCTGCTGCTGGGAGGCTTTTAGCCAGATCTATGTTAAGAATCAAGAGCAAAGAGACCAGAAGAATGATTTAAAATGTTGTGAGTCTGGCCAGAAAGGAAACTCCAGTAAAGCTGTGAAATGAAAAGATACAGAAGAGCAGATCTTGATTGCTGAGAACAGGGGAATAGAAAAGATGGCCTGAGGGAATCACAAGAAGCAGCAGGACTCCACCCTTTGCAGACTCAGAATTGCAAAAGTGAAAAACTTTGCTCTGAGAAGAGAGCCCCGGAGCACCGTGTTCCAGAACAGCAGCAGCCTAAGAAAGTTGTTCCTCAGGATTTGGTTCATAGGCACTCGACTCTGACAGCCAAGAGAGAAGGAAGTTTGGCTACTACTCCAGCTGGCAGCAGACCTTGGAACCATCCATGTGGTGCTGGTTTTACATGCGGAATGCAAGAGGTGTGGGGTCAGAGGGCCTTCCACCCAGATTTAGAAGGTCTGGGAGGCCAGGCAGTGTGTCACTGAGTGGGCAGTGTGTGAAGTTTTGAAGGTGATGCCAAAGGTGCACTGAAGACCCCAGAACTTTGGAGAAACCAAGATCATTTTTAAAAAGCTGCAAGGAGGTTGCAGAGTCAGCCCAAGAGTAAAGTTGTGGGAGCTATAACCGCTGGAAGTACCATAGGGGCAGAGCCACCCAAGCCCCTTGGAGTTCAAATCTGGCCACATTTGCCTCGGATGCTGCATGTGGAACTACAGGGCTTCATGTTGGCCCTGCTGCATTTTAGTCTTGCTTTGTGCCCAGTCCTTGCTAAGCCCATCTGTAACTTTTGGAATGGGAAGGTTTATCTTGTGCCATTGTATGTTGGAAGTGTTTAACTTTCTTTTCCTTTGTACAAGAGGTAGTGTTTGCCTCAAATCTCAGAGGAGACTTTGGACTGAAACCTCTATAAACTGTGAGGTAAACAAACCTTTCCTCCCTTAACTTGTGGTTGTTGGGTATTTTGTCTTAGTAACAAGAAAAGTAACTAAGACAGCACAGATGAAAATTTGGGGGTCATTGTAGATAGAAACCCTGCCACCTCCCTACTGGTGAGCATGGCCTACCAGGCAGAGAAAGACTGTTTTCCTCAATGCTTCTTTTGTCCCGAACTCTCAGTTTGCTAATCACCACAATGGCCTATTGAAATGATGGGAAAGAAACTCAGAACCTTGTACTTGTCAGGCAGGTCCTGTGCCACTGAGCTATATCACCAGCCCAGGAATATTTACTAAAAAATGGAAATAATCATCTCTCTTCAAACAACAGGTAAATTTCACTCTCTTTTTGAATAAGACCTTCCAGTTTTCTGGAGCGTTCTCTCGTGCCTGTGTCCATGTGCGTGGTCCATCCACTGTGGATTGTCATTGCCCTTATGCTGGTTAGCAACTCTCTGAATACAGTTTCGGGACATAATGTTCTAAGACCCTTGTTTCACTGTTTCAAAGAAGAATCCTGTTCATACTCACAAACCACGAATGCCTCCTTTTACAAACAAAGTTATTTTAGAACGGAATCATTGGAAAGATAATACGGGTGTGCAGATGCTTGGCTCTACCTGCCTGTGATCTTGCCCTAGTTTGGGCTGTGCTAAGCGAGGGAGGGACTGGCACTTTCAAGCATGTGTTCTCATAGCAGAAAGCGAAAGCCTGTGGTTTTGGTTTTGTGAGAAATCAAATACTAGAGACTGGGAAGGCTGAGAGGCCTGTTTCGCTGTAGCAAAATGCTTGACAAAACTGTTTCTTGTCTAAGTCTTAGGGGAGGTTATTGTAGAGTCGGGTGGAGTATGCGGGGGGCGGGGGAGTGAGTCAGACAGTACAAGAAGGAGGGGTGCTTGTTCAGAAACCATGCAGCCAGCAGAAATGAAACAGGAAAGCCTAGGAATGTTGGCTTTAGGCAGATATAAGAGAAATGGCTTCTGGGTGCAGAATAGAGAAACAAGATGGAGGTGGTCAGGAGACCCCATGAGACACAGCTTGTGATGAAGGTGAGGGAAAGCCCCCCTGGCCTCAAGTCTGGAGCGAGGCCAGGGGGCAATTACCACAGAAAGAAAACTCTGTCTAGGAAACAAGTGTGGGGATATCTCACACACAGGAAACCGGATAGGAATAGATCAAACGCCTGTTAATTTTTGAAGGGATTTTATTGCGTGGGAAACCACAAGCCTGGTCTAGGAAAGTCTGTGTTGTTGGGAAACCACAGGAAATGCTAGGGAAGGAAACAAGTTGTGCCGGGAGAGGGGAAAGTTAATCTCTGACACTTGCATTGAATGTGGCCAAATACAAAGACGGGGAAGGAAGAACAGGATCAGGGCCTCCCAAAGGGTGAGTCAGGGAGGGGCCCACAGCGCAGGACGGTGGCCTAGTGAGGGACAGTCGATGCCGAGGTAAACCCTTCCTGGTCAGGCCCGGGTCAGGCCCAGGTCAGGCCTAGGTCAGGCCCAGGTCAGGCCTGGAAGCTGGCCTACCACCAAGGACTGAAACTTCTACAGTGTGAGCCTAAGTGGACCTCCCCTGCTTTAGGTTGTGTCTGGTATGCTGTTCCAGCAGCAGGAAACGTGGCTGCGGCCCTGACCGGACAGCTGTCTGTGGAGAAGCAGAGGGAATTGCTGGCTGATACTAGACGGGTGGTCTGTGTTGAAGGGTGACGCAGGTCCCACCATGCCAGGCTCCACTTCTGGCACACGTGGAGACGGCACCACAGAGTGAGGGGAGGCCTGTGACCGAGTTCTGGACAGGGATAGATAGCCGATAATCTCTGAAATCCTGCACAAGACTCAAACTCCTGTCCTGGGTCTCCATGTTCTGGGATCTGTTTGTTTGCTGCAGCAGAACCTGGGCTACCCTAGAAATTGCCTTAGCTTTCATGGATTCTAAACGTTTTGGTATGTGTCCTTTTTATGTTAACTCATTAAGTGGGCAAAACCAGCCCAGGAGAGGGATGAGGTTGAATCCCCATCTCATGCTGAGGATGCTGGAACTCAGAGAAGCCTCAGGCACACGTTATGAGCTGGAATGGGATGTGAGAGTTGATTCACCTCAGAGCCACCAAGGCAGGAGGTGTCTGGAAGGAAACAACCAGAAATCTCAGTTGCTCTTGATTTGTACATAAAGCAACCAGGGAGTGAGGGTGTGGACTGAGCCCGACTCCCACTCCTTTGCTGTGTGAGGTCTTCCCTCAGACTTTTCAGCCCACTCAACATCCACCACCTAGAATACAACTCATGACCAGCCTCGCCAGGGGAAAGGTGCTGGTTACTTAATGACGACCCTTAGACCAGAGGTCTAGGATCAGCAGGATTGGCTGTGCCGAACGCAGGCTTGTCAATGTACTTTCTCTTCCTTTTATAAGGAAACCAATAAAACTCCGTAGTTCAACCCAGAGAAAAATACTGGGAAACTTTAAGATGTAGTTTTGTACCTTTCTTTTGGTGTGTGTGTATGTGTTTTTGAGACAGGGTCTTGCTATGTAGTTCAAGCTGGCTTTGAACTTACTTTGTAGCCCAGGCTGCCCTGTAACTCAGGCGATCCTCCTGCCTCAGCCTCCCAAGTGCTGGGATGGCAGGTGTGTGCCACTGGGTACTTAAACTGTTCTGAGACAGACACAAGATATGTTAGATTTTAATTTTCTGAGGGACTCTGACCCTCTATGTTGGTGGCTATGCATGCCTTCCTTATACATGTTGTGATGTGGGGATCCACAGCTGGGGAGGCCCTTGTTCAGGGAGGCAAGGACAGAGCACCTAATACTAGCATTGGGTGGTGCTGAGCCTTAGTACTCCATCCCTGATTAGAGTTCAAGGAACTGTTTTCCCTCCTGTTTGGTTCTGACCAGCCTGGCCACAGACTTCTGGCCTCTTTGAGACCTGGGAAGTGGGTCTCTCTCGTCCTTCCATCACAGACGGGCCCGAGCGTCCCCACCGGGTGGGGAAGCAGACCCACCCCAGCCGTGGCTCTGAGCTGCAGGCTTGCCGGTTCTGGGGCAGGGTGCATGAAGGGATTGATTGAGTGGAAATTTATAAAACCCAAAGACACGGTGTGTGGGGCCTCAGAGCGCGAGAGCTGTGCATGTATGGGTCTTGGGGTGGCCTCGAGAGATGGGGGCCAGGCCATGCTCCTCCCCTGGGCTTGGTGGGGGCACAAGCGACTTCCCTGTCTGGAGCTGCCTTCTGGAGCATGGGCTTAGTGAGTTTCCCATGGGAAAAAGACTTGAGTCGCTTTTGGGTGCTGTAGCAGCAGTTTTTCTTAAAAGCACAATTTTTAAAAAGTTTCCACTTTCTCTGCCTCCCTTCTTCCTGTCTCCTCCCTTCCCTCCCACCTCCGGCTTCCTCTCTCCTGGGTGAGGTAGGTGCCTGGTCCTGGCGGGCTGGTTCTTCTGCTGACGATTTTCCACTGCTGTGTTTTCCTGCCTGGGTCTGGACACTGTCAGTCTCTCCTCTCCCAGAGCCCCACAGCCTTAGAAGTGGTTTCTGTGGCTTCCAGGACATAAAGGTGACTGAATTTCAACTTATTCAGAGTCAGAAGGGAGGCGTGGTGGCGCACGCCTGTAATTCCAGCTCGCGGGAGGTTGAGGCAGGAGGACTGCAAGTCTAAGTCCCACCTTGGCAACTCAGCAAGACTGTCTCAGAATAGGAAATAAAAGGGGCTGAGGTGCAGTCGGATGTGGCCAGGTGTGCTGAGTCCCTGCAGTGACCCTGTGCTTGGCTGTCACAGATGCAGCCAGAGGTCACAGTGAGGTCCCCGCTGGCCTCCTGTCCTGTGTGGTGGTGTTACACGTGCCCAGCTATGTCCCAACCTTCAGTGCCCTCGCTCGCCCACACGCCACAGTGGGCTGCGGGAACAGCGCCTGTCTCTCTGCCCTTACCTTGGCCTGTGCGAGCCTCCATCAGCCCTTCCAGCTCTGCACATCCATACTGCGGGCCGCCCCAGTGGATGCTGGATGGGGGGCGGCAAAGAGCCGCAAACGGGGGTGGGGAGGTACGGGGCACTGATGTGGGCCCTGCCCTGCCACGCAGGTGCTCAGGACACTGGTGGGCCAGGGATGGGCCCAGGGCCTGCCGTACCTTCATGGAGGCATCGCTAGGGTCCTGCACCACGGCTGTTCTCAGTGACAGAGGCCACCGTGGCACCACGCGGGGACAAAATCATCCCACTCAGGAAACAGTGTGCGAAACACCAGGTTCAGGGTGGAGCGGGCCAGGACGGGCCTTCTCTGCTCGTCACCCCAGGAAGCCCAGGGTAGTGGGACCATTGCACCCCACAGGTGCCCAGGAGGGGCGGACGCAGCCGTGGACACTGAGGGCGGGGGTGAGGGTCCCTGCAGGCACCGAGCATGGTGTGATTCTCCCTACATCTGACAAGCAGCAGGCCTGGGCTTGTGTCCTGACGGTCTCCAAGCCTGGTGGCCACTTCTGAGCTCCGGGGTGTCAGTGGAGAGGAAGCAGCCCCCTGAGAAGCCCCAGGGCAGGCAGAGGTGCTCTAGGTCAGCACCATCGTCCCAGGATGTAGGTGGGGAGGGCAGTCAGGCTGTGTCACTGCAAACACTTTAAAATTCTGCCTTTTATAATATCTGCAAATTTCTGAAGGCATTCTGAAAACATGAAATTAAATACACTATCTCTTAGGAAGTTAGTGTTTTCGTACGCAGCTTTAAAAACTTTACGTGACTTTAAAAAAATTTAACATAGGACTCAAGGGCCTGTGACAGATTCTACCCCCGTGTCCTGTCCCCTTCCCCAGGCCACTGAGTGTCCCTGAGGCCAAGTGAGTGACCGTCCCCAGACTGCACAGGCCTGTGTCCTTGGCCGGAAGCTGCCAGCCCCCGAGCTGTGTGAGGCCAGCACGCACAGGACAGAGAACCAGCTTGGAGGTGGGTGGGGGAGATGGGCTACTCCATGAACCTAGCAACCCGGGAGGCTGAGGCAGAAGGGTGGCAAGTTCAAGACCAGTCTGATCACTTAGTGACTCGGCAAGACCCCGTCTCACTATGAAAAACAAAAAGGGCCGAGGACGTAGCTCAGTGTGAAGGCCCTGGGTTCCGTCCCAGTACCGAGAAAAGAAAAAAGGAAGGAAGGAAGAGAGAGAGAATAAAAGAGAGACAACAGACAGAAAGACAGACAGACAGGCCAGCTCTGGAGCTCCTGCGTGAAGCCAGGTGGGTCCCTGTCACTTCCTAGTGCTGTGGCCCAGGGAGCCCCGCCCCGCGCCCTCCAAGCCGCACCCCCTTCCCCTCATCTGTGGGGACGCGATCGCCCCACCTCACGGATGACCCGAGCTGGCCAAGGCGGAAACGAGAAACGCTGTGCTGTGTGCACCGCAGAGTCGCGGTTAGAGACCAGCACTGCGCCCAGTTAAGCCTCCGCAGCTGGCGGAGCAGGGCTGACCCCTCCGTTACCCCGGGGCGGCGCGGCCTGGTTCGCGGTGGCCAGCAGAGGGCGCGGGGAGCCCAGGAACTGCGTCTCGAGAGGTCCCGGTTCTTCACCAGCCGGGCTGGGAACAGGCTTCGGCCCCAGCACCTCCCCCGGGCTCTGGCACAGAGGATGGACGGACAGACAGTCTTCCGAGCAGCTCCAGGGGCTGTAGGCAGCAGCCCAGCTTGTCCTGAGCTGGCCCAACCCCTGCACACTCCCTGCGGCACAGCCCAAGGTCACTCCTGGGTTGCTTCCTGGGCACTGCCTGGACCACCCTGGAACTGCAGCCCCCTTGGCCCCACCCGTCCTGGGGTATCCCCCTCGGCCACCTCCCAGCTGCCCGGGGTCACCTACTGCTATGGCCTCCCTGGTGTGCTCACTGTGTTGACCCCCTCTCAATTATTATCCAAAATACCTTGTGGGAATAATTCTTTGGGATAAATATTTGCAGATTCCTACTGAAAAATAAAGTACATATCGTTGATGAATGAAAGGAAGAAACATTAAAAAGGAAATTTAAAAACTCCGAAAGAATATTGAGCTGTTCTTAGGTTAATGGAGACTGCCTCCTTAGTCATTAAAACAAAGAGACTATAAAAGAACATGTTTACAAGTCAGCTACATAAGGATTTAGAAGTTCCACACCCCAGGAAACATCAACGGCTACAGTAAAAAGCAAGACAAACTGCAAAAAGTTTGACTACGCATAGTATAGCCACAGGGTGAATGACTTAGGGTGTCAGAGGAAAGCAGAGAACAGCTCTGAACTGACGTGCTGGTCAGCTTTGCCATCTCTGCAACACAGTGCCCAACACCCACGACTGAAGGAGCAGGGGTCATTTTCGCTCACGGCTGCACAGGCTTCAGTGCATGGGGAGCTGCTCCGAGGCAGGAGCATGGTGTAGAGGGTGTGGCTGATCAGAGCTGCTTATTTCATGGTGGTAGGAATCAGAGGAGGAGCCAGTGCCCACCGAGAGGTGCAACCTCCCAGGCTCAGCCCCAGGCCCCGGCTCGCACAGGGCCCCATGAATTAACAGCACACTCAGCTGCGAACATATATGGATCAGTCCTCTGTGGTCCCACGAGCCAGTGACCTGTCCCAGGGCCTCTTCACCCAGTCGAGTTGACAGTGAAGGTTGACTGACTCAGCTACCAACCTGAAGATATGAACTCACAGGACTAAGAACATGTCCAGCCTCAATGAGAATGAAGCAAGTCTGAAATTCAATTTTTTTTTTTTAACCAAAACTGCATGGCATCAGTGAGGATGCAGAGGCATAAGTTGACAGGTGGCGGTGACAACCAGGCTTCCCATAGCCTTTATCTCTGTCCACATCTGCTCATTCCCTGTCCCTCTCCCCACCTGCCCAGCCTGGTTCATGTGCTTCATGATAATAGAAGCACCAGTTATTGATCTGTCTCAAGTACTTAGAGTAGCACCTGACCGAACAGTAAGATGCCAGCGTATGTGTGATGAATGAATAACTGACTGTGAACCCCAGTAACTAAAGAATTGATCTTGTGCCAGGTGTGGTCATGCATGTCTGTAATCCCAGTACTCAGAAGGCTGAGGCAGGAGGAGTACCAGAGTTTAAGGCCAGCATGAGCTACATAGAAAGTTCAAGGGCAGCCTGGACTACATAGTAGGAACTTATTTTAAAAATTTTGATTTTTATTTTTGCTTGACTGTTTGAGACAAAGTCTATCTATGCAGTTCAGGCTGGACTTGAAGTCAAGGCCTTGAGGCCTCAAACTCAGAGTGCTCTGTCTGCCTCAGCCACCCAAGGGCCGGGAATACAAGTGTGCACCACCACACCTGGCTAGAAATTGATCTTAGGGCAACCTTCAGAGATGAATCACATTATTTCTATCCAGGGATGTTCATTACTTCATAAGTTGCAATAGTCGATCTGGCCAGCCACTGAAATGTCCAGCAGTGACTGGTAATAAATCAACCACGACAGGTGCTTATGAGAGGCCGATGGATGAAGTCACTGACATTACATCGCAGGCAACATGTGGGAGCTGTTCAGATGCAGCTGAGGGTGGACAGGGCAGGCTGGACAGTGTCCAGGAGTCAAGTTTCTGATTCACAGATGGGCAGAACACTGTGATGGTGAAAGGCGACTGTTCTGCCTTCACTCTGCGGCATTTCCATGGAGTTTGTACCCTGGACTGCTTTGCTTTCAAGAGCAAAGAGAGCCACAGAGCTGAGCCCCAGGCGTCTCCGTGGGGTCCCCCAGCAGGGCCAGGCGACAGCCTCTCTGTGCCCTCGTGGGGGCTCTGGTCACCTGTCCATGTGTCCTGCACTCTCCCTGCAAACAGAGCCCCTTAGTCGCACTCAGTCCTGGTCTCTGGTGTCCCCCGAGATGCCCAGGCTCCTCTGCTCACCTCCTTGGTCCAGCCCCGCCCCCAAGCATCGTCGCAGGCCAGGGTGCCCGGAGGGGCCGAGGCTGAGACAAGGACACTCCTCCAAGAGGGGCACAGGCTGCCGGCTCCCATCTTGGAGAAAGAATTTTCAAGGTGCTCAGTCGGGAGGCGGCAAAGGCCTCGTTCTGCGGAAATCTAGAAGTGCAAAAGGCACAGAAGGCTGGCCCTTGAGTGAGAGAGGCGAGGTATTTCTCGGAACTGGGCATGTTTAGCTTTGGGGGAGGGGCAAGAAATCTGGCCTGTTCCTTGGAAGGGTGCAGAAACCTAGCCCAGGGCGGGCAGGTTTTTCTTCTCCTGATGGGTAATTTGAGCTGTCTGTGAATTCTCTCAGCCCTCCCTTTATCTTAGGCTCTGATTCCTGCTCCTCACTTTCCTGGCTCAGCCAGCAGTGTACTTCGGGACTGGAAGGACAGCAGTTGGATGCCGGCGGGGCTCACCTTGCGGGACTGGGTCTTGGCAGCCGGGTCCTGGCAGTCTTCCTGATGAACACCTCACTAGTTCCATTCCCTGGCCTGCCTGCCTGAGTCCTTGTCCCACCTGAGGACCACGCAGTGTGGCAGGAAGAGCTCCCCTTGGTCCCCTGCCCCCTTGGCACCCGGTGTCCTACAGTGTGGAGGGGTCCTGTTTCCCGGGGAAAGACCCCCAAGCTGCCTCGCACTATGAAGGAATTTTCAGGAGTCCCCTTGGGAGAACTGAGCCCGGAGCAGAGCTCTGCAGGGCTGAGACAAAGGGCAGAGATCGCCTTTACATGTGGGTCTGGGCGGGTAGGGCAGCGTGGGGCATGGGACTGAGCTGCCATCGGGGATCAGGGCTGTGAGGACTTTGGAAACCACTCTGTTCAAGGGCTGGGGAGCAGTGGCTTTCCTGGGGTCCCTGCGCGGACAAAGCACCCTGGCCGCCCTCGCCTCCTGGCCTCCAACCGACAGGCAGAGCCAGGGCCGGGCCTCTCCACACAGTCCCAATCTCAGTCTGGCTGTCAGTCCCCACGGTCTCAGTCTGACTTCGGCCTCTTCCTGGGGTTTGCTCCGGGAGAGCCATCTTTCTCCCTTTCGCCACAAGAGAGCAGACATTCACCACGGTGGAGCAAAGAGCAGCCGGCTGCTTCCAGGGCTGCAGAAACTTCTCCCAGTAAGGTCATCTGGGTCTCCTGCAGCTGCTGCCCAAGAAGCCAGCAGAAGCCTGGACCACCGCAGAAATGCTCCCGCAGTAGCCGGAGCGCGGCTGCAGCGTGACCCTTTGAACCCCAGCTGAAGTCACTGCCTTTCCGGGGCCTCATGCGTTGGAAAGTGTGATTGTCCTGGCTTCGTGGGTGATAATAAAGGCAACTGTATAAATTATAAAGCGTGCGCACACACACACACAGACACACACATACACACTCCTGTCTCCTGATTCTGATTTCATCTCTGGGTGTGTTGGAATAAGAGCGCCCAAGACGGAAAGGCCTCCAGTTCTGAATTCTCCGGTGATTGAAACCAGGCTGTGTCTCCTCGAGAGAGCACTGAGCTATTGACGCTGTCAGTGATACTTAGTTTTAAAGCCGTAGACATGCTTCCTGCGTGGGAGTGAAGAGCAGTGTGCCAGCGAGGCCTGGAAGTCCTAGGCTTAGGTCGAGAACTACTGCGGATCACAGAGGGAAGCTGATAGCGTCCGCGTGGAGCCTCGGAGCGTGTTCGTGCCACGTGGTCAGGACAGGTGGAAAAGGCAGACACTTGAAGAGCCCAGTGTGATTTTCTCAGGAGGTGGGGCCCGGTGATAGGATGTAGTATTTTGATATGAACCTGGGTAGCTTCCAGTACCACAGGCTGGGTCAATGAGAAAGCAGAGAACAGGCGAGCAGGAGCCAGGGAGCTGTCCTGAAACTGTCTGGAGGAGCAGATAGGAACCAAGATGTCAAGACTGGAGAAGAAGCTCAGAGTCAGTGAGGCAGCACGGCCAGGGTCTCCCTCAGGACAAAAGGGTGCAGTCACGAGGAAAGGCCTCACCCTGACACCAAAGATGCTCAGACATCCTCACAGAGGGCAGGAAGCTCTTCAGGCGGGACATCTCCATACAGGCCTGGAAGATCCAGGCCACACCCACAGGAAGGGGGGCGGTCATGGCCTCTCCCTGCCTGACTCCCGCCTTGGCGCTGGCTTCCTGTCTGCCCTTCAGTGAGTGGCTTTCCTCTGCCAGGCCCCATCCTGCTTTGGAGGGGGCAGTAAGTGACAGTGGGCTAAAATGTGAGCCAAGCCAGGCGTGGTGGCGCACGCCTGTAATCCCAGTACTCGGGAGGCTGAGGCAGAAGGATCACTGTGAGTTTGAGGCCAGCCTGGGCTACAAAGTGAGCTTGAGGCCCGCCTGCACTGCATAGCGAGACCCTGCCCCCAAAAGAGAAAACAACAACCTGAGCCAAAAGAACCTTCTCCTTCCTGAAGGTGTGGGTGTCAGATATTCTGTCCCAGCAGCGAGAGAAGTAACCAAGACGGGTGGCACTGGACGGAACCTCTGGTTTCATTGCTGTGGCTGCTCTTCCCCTAAGGGAAAACGTGGGAATATCATGCAGCAGAAGCCCCATGGGAAAGCCAGCGTAAAACCGACTTCATGTTCTCCTGGAAGTAGTCATCGAGTGTTACTTATTGTTTGAATATACTGGTGAGTTTTCTTTATTCTGTAGAAAAGATAATTTTCAAATTGTGTACTTTTCTACCCTTTTAAAGGATTAAGTCACTTTCTTGTTGCTGGGACGAAATGCCTGACACCCCCAGCTTAGCGGAGAGGTTTAACTCCGCCCATGTGTTGGGAGGTTCAGTCCACAGCGGGCAGGCTCCAAGGCACGGCAGATGAGGCTGGCAGGGGAAAGCTGCCCACACCATGGCCACCAGGAAGCAGAGAGCACGGGGAGGAGCCAGGGTGGGATAGGGACCCTCTGAAGGGACAGCCCATGTGTCTCCCCATCTCCAGCCAGGCTCATCTCACGCACATTCAGCCATGGACTCACCCCTGGGTAAACCCACCGTAGTCCTCCTGTGAGCCAATCGCCTCCCCAAAGCCCCACCTCCAAGCTCATGAGATCCAGGGGGAGCTTCTACATCCAAGCCAAAGCAGGAACCTTTCTACCATGACGTGTGTTTAGGGCTGGTGTGCACAACTAGTCATGCTTTCCCTAGCTTGCCAGTCCTTAATGAGAGCTGCTCCTCACCAGCTGGGAAGGTGTCGCTCACACTCCGCTGGTCCGGCCTCTTTGGGCTGGGGCTGCCTGGACCCCAGAGCTCACTTCCTGTTTGTGGAGAATGGGGGGCACTGCAGGCTGGGTCTCAGCCTGTCCCTTTCTCACCTTGGTTCTCGGCTCCCTCCAATGTGGCCAGTCCGTTACTTTCTCCTGAGGACGCCAGCTTTCTTCCTCCTCCAGGCCGGCCCACCATGGTGTCTGGGTCCTGACCTTTGGCTCTCCTGTGGCTCATGTCATCTCATCTGCTCTGCTCTGCGGGGAGGGGCCGGGCTCAGCCTTCAGGGTTGCCAACGCAGTCCGCATTCCTCCCAGACTAAGACAAGCCTTGCTTTACACTGGCCACCCTCAGAGCAAGCATCCTGTTCCTCCTTCCCGACCTGACCATCACCGACATGGCTAGGCCTCTCTGTCCAACCTGGGCCCTCGCCCTTGAGGAGGCTGCAAACATCCCACCCACTGACCTATAAGCTCAGCACAGTCCTTCAATGCTGCTGGGCCTCTGGGATGTCCAGCATTGCTGTTTTTATGACTCGAGTTCTCTCTTGAGCTTCTTTGACACCTGCATTTTTCTGACCAACCCCCATTTGGTTGCTCGGCAATGGAGCATGGCTGGGGCTGGGTCCCCCTCTGGCTTGAGACTTCCCCTGTGCTCTGCTGCTCTGTCCCAGTGCCCTGGTCTGCAGTGATGACGGCTGCGGCACTTCCGCATGGGAGCAGTTTGTCCTCCAGAGATGGTTTCTAAAACTGAGTTTGGAAAAGCCCAAACTCATCACTTTGCTCATGCTGCTAGGACTTTTCTGTTTGCCAGTGTGTGACACTGTCCACCCACAGGTCAGTCCCAGCAGCCACACGACCCCACTCCCTGCCCAAGCTGAATGGCATGGGGACACCACTCGGGCACCCCTGGTTCTGAGGTAGGAGACAGATTGCACCTTGGCCTCATCTGAAAGGCCCTGCTCCAGGGCAGAGCACGGGCTCCTGTTTCCCCACATCCTGGACACTGACTCTGCTGGAGACCAGCGAGACACCGAGGAAGCTCTTGGGCAGAGGCTGCTTGTGTATGTGTGGTGCTCATGTCCCGAATGTGCAGGTCTGGCTTCTGTCTCCTCATTTTAGCTCCCGGGTGACTCCCCCTTCTCCACAGTGCTTCTGTCTGTGGCCTCTCTGCTGACCTGGTCAGCCTCACCAAGCCCAGGGGAACTCAGGCCATAGTACTTCCTTGCCTAAAGCCAGAGGCAATCTTATTACTCTCAGAACAAGATTTAAAGCCCTGCTTCTAGTCCTCAAAAAGTAACAATAGAAATTCCACATGGCCCTTTCTAGGCATCTTCCTGAAAGAGCTAGAGTCATCATGTCACAAGGCTCACACAGTGTTTATAACAGCACAGCTCACAGGAGCTGAACCTCAGAAGTGACCCATGTATCAGCAGATGAGTGGATCCAGAAAATGCGTTTACATGCCATGGAGTACTATGCTGCCCTAAAGAAGGATAAACTTGAGTCACCTGTAGGAAAATGGGTGCAGGTTTAGACCACAGTGCTGAGTGGAATAAAGCAGATGCAGAGCTCAAATACCATGTGGTTTCTCTACATGAGAATTTCAGAGTAAAGAAAATTTCAAAAGCATAATACAGGAGAGAAGCAGGAAGCAAGGAAGTAGGCTGAATGGCAGTGGGAAGGTGCTCCAGGGGTAGAAAGGGGATGGACAGGACAGGAGGGGGAGGAACGTGACCAGGCTGCGCTGTGTACTCTGCCCAGTGAACCATAGCCAAGGTGACTAGTAGGCATACTAACACACTGATGATAGAAATAAACTACATTCTTGATGGCCCCCTGTCTCTGGCTGACCAGTGTGCGGCTGGGACTCGACTCCCATTGCCTCGTCCCTGTACCCGCCAGGCCCTGCCAGCTGGGCGGAACCTCCTCCGTGATTTACTTCCTTGGACCCTTGTCCTACGGGGCCTGGTGCCCTTTGGTCCTGGGGAAGATCTTGCTTTTTCCTTACAGCTCTCAAGACAGAGACCTCCCCTGTCCCTGTCCCTGTCCCTGTCCCTGTCCCTGTCCCTGTCCCAAGGAGGCGCCCAGAGTGGCTGACTGGCGAGTGATATGGATAGTGCTGAGCTGCTCTCCAGGCTGGGAAAGCGGTGGAGAACATCAGAGCCCAGTGTCTGCAGCCAGCCCTCACCTCCACAGCCTCCACTAGCTCTGGGGACAAAGGGAGCGGGTGCCGGCTGGTGAACCCCTAGGCGGTGCCCCAGAACCCGGCTATATTGTCTGCAAAGTGAGACCCTCCTGAGATTGTGGTTCGGAGTGAGGAAGAGGCTGTGTGTATAGACTCCCAGTTGTGGAGCATTTGCTACTCAAAGGCACCTCATGCTCAGGGCAACCTGCAACACCGGGCTCTTTGTGGACACAGACGAGGGACTCTCCAGTCAGACAGCTCAAGCCAGACCACCACGCGCTCACAGATGACAGTGCCTCTCACTGCTTCTCTGTGCTGTTGCCCCTTGCAGCTTTGCCAATGCAGCTTTGGCACACAGCCTGCGGCTGCTCGGAGCAGGGCAGAGGTCTGTTTGTTGGAGGTACGCGGTCTACACTGAACGCCCTTCCCCACCCTGTTCCCCACACAAATAGGGTTAACCACCCAGTGTGGAAATGTTGCAGGAAGAGCTGCTGCCCTGAAATGCTCTGACCTGATGGCAAAATATTTTAATATCTCGTAAAGCTTCCTCTCCATCCACTCCCCAGCCGCAAGTGGGGATTCAGCACAGATTCTAGTCATTTCCAGCCAGAGGAGAGTGTGCACCTCCATCTGGGCAGACACCCGCAGGTTTATTTAAATGCTTGCGTGGATACTTTTTGGAGTGTGTTTGAAGCATCTTATCAAAAGAAAACACATTTTAAGCAAGAGGTTAAAAAAGCTTTTCAGACCCAAAGGCCATTTAATACCATAAATCCTACTGGGGTGGTTAAGAAAACATTTTCTTTTAAACTCACATCTGACAGTCTGGTTAGTATTGGATACACAGATTTGGTTTCAAAGTTGAAATGCCTCTGGTCGAACAGACCTGCTCATGAAATTCAATTATTTTACATTAAGTCATAAAAACAGGGACATAGATCTATTGAGAATTTAAATATTAACTCAGTCGGCTACTTGGTATAAATAGGGAAAAAGCAGTGGTCACGAACAGGGAGTGTGAAGCGAAGACACCAGCATAGCTTCAACTGCAAAGAATGTTAAAAATCTACCCCAGAATCTAAAAAAGGAATAAAAAAGAAAGAATCATAATCCACTCGATATAGACCCCATCCGGCCCAAACCATCCCCAAGAAGTACACCCCGCACACGAGGCTCACTAACCGCCTGCTCCTGGCACCTGTGTCCCTAGCTAACAGTGACCACTGAAGGCGCATCCTGTCGGAGTTTTGTGGTCATCTGCAGTGCATGAGTTAGTGGCTGCCGGAAGCCTCCAAAAGCTACCCGGAGGCAACCTGATGAAGGTCCACGCTGCAGGTCTAAGAATCCCCTGCTGGGGGCAGGAGGAGCGGGCGGAGTGTCCTGATGCTGACCTACTCCTGGGCCTCCTTGCGGGTTAGCTTGTAGATCTCGGTGGGTCCGTCCACGTGGGTGATGGTGGTGGTCAGCTGGAGCTCCTCCCCGCTGTGGACGCCCAGGTCGCCTGAAACAGGGGTGCTGTGTTAGCAGTGATGGAGGGGGAGGGAGCATGCTGGGCTCTTCTCGGGGTGCCGGCCTTGTGCTGGCCTGTGACCCTGTGCTGGCTCCCTGGACCCTCCCCGCCTTTGCAATTGGAGTTGGCAGGATTGTAAATCTCATTCTGGGTTCCCGGAGAAGTTGTGAATGAATATGAGTTAGCGCACTGCTAACTCATATTATGGGTGGTGATCACCACTTCCTGAGCGCTTACTTTGTGCTGATGCTATCCTGAATGATTGATCCTCGTCCTTCTTTTATCCCTATCAGAGCCTTCTAGGGCACGTATACTGATACCACAGCAGCTGTACAGAGGGAGAAACTGGGAGGTAAGGAAGGTGCCTGCAGCCGCCTAATAAAGCAAGCAATTAGGCTGAGGAAGAAGTATCTCCTGGGTCCCTGCAGTGGATTGAGTCAGTACAACTCACCTCCTGACTGATAAGGAGGGTGGGCACTTCCACATTTGCTGAGGACAGTTTACACCACAGCTATGTCACAACAGAAAGGCAAAGAAGAAAACCTGCCTGTACTGACCAAGACTCTGGGCAAGCGCCCACATTTATGAACAACCAGGGCCATTCTTCTTCAAAAGCGATACCCCAAAACGTGCTCGGAGTTTTCTCCTGTTGCTCAGGATCCTGCACACACTGTCTTGAACTCGCCGTCCATGGAGAGAGAGGTTCTCCACTAGAAGGGCCGCTGTTCTCTTACCTCTGTTAGCGGGAGAAAAACATGCCTTTCTGGAGCTGAGCCCTTTCTGTCTGCTGCTCACCCTCAGACAAGTTCACGTGTAAATTTGTGAAAGGAAAACGGGAAACGTCTGCAATCGCTCACCAGAGCGTGGCGGCGCCTGTGTGCGTATTTACCCACAGGAACATCTGGGAGTGAGGCGAGCTCAGGCCTCTCATTTTTATCTTGTGCACATAACAGTATTTTCTGGGACTGACATTTTTCCAGTTCAACATAGAGAATAGGTAGATAGATGGACAGATCAACAGATGGATGGATGGATGGATGGATTGATGGATGGATGGATAGACAGATACGCAGGCAGGCAGAAAGGCAGGCAGATGGGATTCCCACACCATTACATAGAGGCAGCCTGGTCCCTACACTCAGGGCTTCTACCTGGCCTCAGAGGGCCCAATATCCTTAGAGCCCAGGGGTCGCACACACAGCCCTGCAGGCTGCTTGGCAGGAAGTTTCAGTGTAGACTCTCCGATCAGGGCCGAACAGCAAGATCTGTCCTATTAGCAGGCACTGGCCTGCAGGACTCAAGACTTGGGCTTGGGCAGAGAAAGCACCAAAGAGGCATCACTCAGCCTGGCAAGCCTCACCTGCACCGGCAACCCGGGGATGGAAACTTACCTCTCTGTGGCGGGGTTACGGTGGCTGGCTGGGGTCAACCCCAACCAGGCTTGCACAGTGAGGCCACTAACTCACATTCTTGGTGGCTTCTTCCAGTCCCCAGTCAGCTAGAAGAGGGAAGCACCAGCCTCCTCCTTAGGTGGGGGAAAGCCTGTCCTGGATTTGCATATCGCATGCAGCCCTCAGCCCTTCAAAGGGGCTCCTAATCTGCATGTCTGTGTGGGAGTCCTCAGAATTTCAAAGGCGCCTGACACCCAGGGAAGTGTTTACCTAAGGAATCCCTTACCAAGCCTTGGTAGAGGCCAGCCCTGGGATAGTTTTTAGTCTAAAATGTAACTCTAATCAGCAGATCAAGTGGAGAAACGACAAATGCTGCTTAAAAAAAAAAAAAAAGACATCTACATTATATTGCTTAGCACTGCACAAATAATAATAATTCCTTGTATCTGCCTTTGGACCTAGGCACTGTTACATCATCTTCGGGTAGAGAAACTGAGGCACAGAGAGGCCAGGAACTTGCTGAGGCCAGACTTGATCATTAGTGACTCAAGTGTCAAACCAGGGCCGTGGGGCACCAGGGTCCAGGATCTGACTGCTTGACCTTCAGGAATATTCACGTTTCCAGCTGTGGGGACGGAGGGAACCGCAGGCAAGGAGTGGCAGGTATGAACACACATGTGTAACAAGCTGGATGAGTGCTTAGCCCATTAACTCTGCTCTTACTGGTAAGCCTCAGTGCATGAGCCAGCACCCTGGTGGTAGGGAGAGCTGTGATTTGAATGTATTTGGCTGGATTTCCTCCTAAGGTGGGGAGATACTGAGGCATAATTTGTTTCTTTAGTATGCTGGGGGCAGGGGAAATTCAGGTCAGTGGGGCCATAGGCAGCAAAACCTAGGAATCTTGTGCAGGGTTATTTGCTGTCCTTCCAGGTGACCGTTCCCTAGGGAAAGAGGGGACATCCGGAGTGGGGATGCTCCCTCTGCTGCAGATCCCAGCGACTCTGACTTCTGCCAAGGCTTGGCCCTGGTATGAATGAGGCTCTGTCTCCCTGGGTTCCAGGGCGCCAAGCCCTGGAAGTTCAGTCTCCTCCCAGCTCAGACAGGAGCCCTTCTGTAAGTGTGCTGTGCTGCTTCCAGTATGCAGAGGACAGAGAATTCTCCTATCTGGTCACCCTCTCTCCCCGGCTATGACGGCTGCCACCCCAGCTCCTTCATGTGCAGATGGAAGCTGGGTTCTTCCGAACTTCCTGATAGCCTCTCCAAGGACATAGCTGGGACACTTGTGGGTGGGGTTTCAGGCTCTGGTGTGGCTCTAACTGCCAGGAACTCCTGTAGAGGGTCGGGAAGGCCACCACACTGGGGCCACTTGTTAAGTCCAACAGCACTTTAGCGATAATCATCTGTGAGCTCGTGGTCCTGTCAGTGTGAAGAAGGAAAACCGTCACGGCCATCCTGAAGTGGTTTCGCAGCTCAGGGAAGAGGGAGGGTCCTCGAACAGGAGCAAGGGCGTCCTGATTCCCTCTCCGCAAGCACCCCATTACTGCAGAGCCCGACACCTGTTTCTCAAGGTTACGAC
Organism: Dinomys branickii; assembly: GCA_004027595.1. Taxonomy (NCBI): domain Eukaryota; kingdom Metazoa; phylum Chordata; class Mammalia; order Rodentia; family Dinomyidae; genus Dinomys; species Dinomys branickii. The sequence goes on from PVLD010003992.1 coordinate 106,378, forward strand.
AGTCTGCAGATTCCACGCCTCCGTGTCTCCTCCGGGTCTGCACTCTTCTTGGCAGGGCGCCATCTTAGGTGCACACCGACCTTTCTCCCATCCACTGTCAAAGCTAAGCTCGAGTGACAACTCTGTCATGAAGCCCTTGGTTTACAGCAGAAGGGGAAACCCAAGGCATGGGTGGTATCTGCAAAGCTAAGGATTTTCAAGCAAAGGACTGTGTGTTGTGTTAATTATTATATTAAAAATATAAAATAATGGGTGGTAGATATTTTTTCAACTTTGTTTTCTTTTTTAAGAGAGTAAATACTCAGCACAATAGCTAATATGTAGTAAGTGATTTGGGGTAGTTGGGCTTGGTGATCCTTCCTAGAGTAGAGAGGTTTTGGTGGAACCAGGTGCCAGTCATCTCCAGTCCCTGTCACCATGGTGATGGTTGATACGTGCTTGCCCTGGGCATTTCCAACACACCTTCAAATTGGCTGCAGACATTTACTGCCAGGCAGCAAGTCCTCCAGGGAGTCACCAGAAACTTTAGAGCTTTGAAGTAAAAACTTAGTGTCATGGGCTGAATTGTAGCCCCACTCTCTCAAAGTCCCATGTTGGTGATACCTCGGCTTGTATTCAAAGAAAGGATCTTCAAAAGGGTAATCAAGCATCCCTGGGGCACTGGCTCTGAGACCCCCCTGGTGTCCCAACCCATACTCTAAAGATGCTGAAGTCTCATACAAAATGCTGTCATATTCGCATAGAATATGACACCTTCTTCAGCATGCTAGGCTGTGAGGCTGCAAGGCTGCGGAGAATACCTTGTACAGAGTAAATATCTGTAACAGTGGGCAGTGTAGGGAGTCAGGGCAAGGAACAGAGTCTGCCCCTGTTCGGGATAGACACCTATTGTAGGATACTTTTGGTCTGCAGTTAACTGAATCTGAAGATGTTGGAACCAAAAGGATACAGGACCCTAAATATATGTGTATGTTTACATTTTATGTATTTGTCAATATGTAAAAATGACTTCTGTGATTTTTTTTTTCTGTACTCAGGATTGAACCTAGGGTCCTGGCATGAACTATATTCCCAGTGCTTTTCTAAAAATTAAATTATTTATTATTTTGAGACAGACATTATTATTAAGTCACTGAGCTGCCTGGGCTGGGTTCTAGAGTCTGCTTTCCTGAGTGTCTCTAGTTGCATCATCCTGCTACCTTGACATCCTGAATTGACTCAGTGTTTGCCTCTCATGGTTGCTTTGACTCAGGGGAAGAGCGGGAAGGCTCATGGTGCCAGACCTGGTGAATGCAGTGGGTGAGGACGCAGCGTCCTGTGTTTATGATCCTGCCTTTCTGCTGGCACGTGGCAGCAGCACTCATGCCTTGTTAAGACACTCAGGAAAGAGGACTCCAGAGCTGTGGCAGAAAGTGGCAAGAGCAATGGGATCAGTGTGTTCAAAGCCAGGGGGAGTGTCTTGAGGGAGATTAAGGGCAATGTGTCTTTTACTGTAATGAGGAATGTTTGACTTTAGGCATTCACTGTATTTTTGATCATGCTGTCTGTGTGTGTGAAGTGCTGGGGCGTACTCGGTGCTCAGCAACTCTAACCCAGTGGTACCATCATCACAGCATCCTCCCAAGTGCCTGGGTCATTGTTTCTGGCCTTTCTCTGGAGACAGGAGCCCCATCCGCTCATGCCAAGGGCAGGGCCAACAGGATGACACAAAATGAAATCCAGGCTCCAGTTCACAAGCCAGGAATCCCTGAGTTGGCCCCATGGAGGTCACTGTCAGAAGCTGCCTGCCTCAGCCTTCCTTGCATAAAGTAAAACACAAAGGGGGGAGGAGGGAAGCAGCTGATGGTTGTCTGTATGACCAACAGTTGGGCTAGGGCAGGTAACTCAGTCCTTCTCTGACTGGGATGGATCTGAGAGTGAGGGTGATGTGATGGCTTTGTTTTTGGGATGGTCTCACAGGGATGTGGCCATAAAGAGTGAGGACAGGTGGCAGCTAGGACCAGCCCTCCACCTGGACCCCACACGCCTTCCTATGCAAAGGCTGACCTGCAGCTCCTGCACACACATCCGTGTTCCTACAGTGTATCTAAGGAGCGGGCCAGCTAGGAGTGGAGGTGTTCACTTGTGACCCCAGTGCTCTGGAAGGCTGGGGTAGGAGAACTAGAACTAGCCCCATCTGGGTAATTTAGGGACTTCCAAAGACTGTTTTAAGATAAAAGTAATTTTTAAGAAAGGGTTGGGGATGTAGGTCAGTGTGAATCACACACACACACACACACACACACACACACACACACACACACGGCAGTCTTTGTCCTTAAGGACAATGACAGTAGAAGAGCTCAGGTGTGGACAAACACCTACCATGTCCACCCGGGGCAAAGTAGAATCATGACCCCCATGCCTGTTCCATAGGTAGTGGCCTTAAAAGGTCTGCTTTCTGGGAATAGGGCTCCAGGGACAAATGATTTAATGACATAGGGAGACACTGTTACCCCAACCTCTTTTAAATGACTCACAGCACAAATTAATGTCCTACAGCATGAAGGTGAGCCACAATGAGAACCTAATTACTGCTCATCAATGAAACTCAAACCTGACTACTGACACCCACCCATGTCTCCTGGAAACCACCAGGTTGGCTGCTAACTGGGGTGACTTGGAGACAGTGGTGTGCCTGACCCTGAAGGACAGGTAGGATGTCATAAGCCTTAACGCAGGCAGAGAAAGTCACTCATTCATTCACCACACTGCAGGGCACTTTCTGGAAGCGAGGCAGCCCTTGGCGCTACTCTCTCTCACTTGGGAAATGCAGCTGTGTTTGGAGGTGAGGCAGGTAGGCACAGGGCCAGGGGGACAGGGCTGCGACCAGGTAGGGACAATCACAGCTCTCTGCTATGGCTAATGCAGAAAGAGCCCCAGTGAGCTCTTCCCTTCTTGGATCCTTACTGCCTCCCCTCTGAAATGACAGATAGGCTAAGTTCTCTGAGGTCCTTGAAGTACCAGCTTCTTAGAGTTGTGTGAGACTCAGCACAGCACACATCAGCACTAAACCCCAGGAAGGTTTTGGAGACAAGAGGCCTGGGGTGTAGCCCAGTAGGAGAGCACTTACTTAGCAGGTGTGACCTCCAGCACCACAAACAAACAAACAAACAAACAAACACAAAATAAAGAAGACCCTTGAAGGAAAATTAACGGGAAAATATATCCATTCCATCTTCCACTCTCTGGGCTCCGGCTTCCTCTGCCCAACATCGCAGGGTCTCACTTCTCAAACTGGAAGATGAAACATGGCCTGTACTTTTTAATGGTTGATTTTGTTCAAAAGATTCAGGAAAACAAATTTGATACTTTTTGTACTAAAACTGGGACATATTTAAAAATAGCACAGAACTTCCTAAATGCATTTTGGAGATTAAAAACATGAGGACTTCAAGAGCTACCTGGCTTGTGCTGGTGGCTGTTCTTATGCCTCTAGTGTCCCATGGGTGCTCGCTCATGTTCTCCCGGTACGAGGGGGTCACTTGGAGGGAAGTCTCATCTGTGAGCCCAGAGCTTCACCACCAAAGCCTTGTGGGGATAGAAGTAGACTCTTCCCAACCTGAGTGGAGCTAGGGAAGCCGGCACTCACCGTTGGACTGGTCCTCCCCGTAGTTCTTGTGGGATGGTGCGTACAGGAAGAGCAGAGCAAACACATACAGGTTCCACATCCCATAGATGCCTGTGAAAAAGGCGCTGTTCACCTGGACCGTGACACCACCCCATTTCCAGTGGCCTTCGGTCACCTATAGGAAATGCACAGCGGTACTGGATCAGAGCCGAGCAGGCACGTGATGCCAATATGGAACCAACCCCTATGAACGCCAGGGCTCTTCAGACCTGCAGAAGTCAAGGGCACATACATTCCGTTTTACATCTGAAGCAAGCCTATATAAATGGAGGGCAATGGAGGGCTTGCTGTGTGTGGGGACAAAGCCAGATTCTTCTCTTGGTGACACATGAGCCTCACAGGGAGTGTCTCTTCCTAAACACCCCAGTGCCTTCTAAGCCCTAAATTGTCACTCTCATCCACAATTACAGCTCCTCCTCTGCTGTTCTTTCAGAGAGATGTAGACTCCAGCAGACAGAGAGCAGCTCTGTGTGGCTGGCTGTCCTGTCTTTAGTGCCCAGTGCACGGATTAAGTCAGATTCACTCTGTTTAATAAGCAAAACAGAAGACTCTGAACTTCAATTTCCTAAGTGTAAGATAAAAACTTGCAGTTATGGAGACTTGAGTAAAAATATTTCCAGAAATGGTGTGGCCCACGGTAAGCAATAAACCTCTGTAATTTATGAAGTGTCACTCTAGGTAAGTCACTGACAAAAGTAATTATGAAGCTTTCGCATGCTTTTTAATTCTGCAAGTGATGGCTTGACGCTCCCCTGTCTGCCGTAGCAGCTTGGTAACTGCTTTAACGGCTGCCCAAAGATGTGGATGACACTAAGAACTGTCAGCAAAGCTGCGGAGCTGACTGACTAGTAATTTGTGCTGGCTCTGAGATCACTGGAATGATTTTGACTACTGCTGCTTGCTATGGGACATTTGAAAAGTGGATAAAAGAAAGTATTGGATGAATGTTTCTGTGACAGCTTAATGAGGCTGGGTTACATAAACCAGCTGGGGGATGCAAACTTGTTCTAAATGTTCAAGACTAACGAGCAGGCTGACTTCCCTTTTCTATTGTACAGTGGGTCTGCATTCCTGCTATACCCTCTGTATTCCCCATTGTCATGGTTTGGACCTAGAATGTCCTCAGAAGACTGGTATGTTCAGAGGTAGGGCTTGGGACAATGATTAGATCCTGGGGATGTAGACTCATTGTGGATTAATCCACAGTTGACGTGCTACTGGGAAGTGAGTCTGGTTGGAAGTGGTGGATCCCTGCAGGGAGTGGGCTTGTTCTGGGGGGTGCTTCCCTCCTGAACTCCTCCCTTCCTGGCCACCATGATGTAAGCAGCTATTCTCCACCAGATCTTGCCCTGAGCCAGACACCTGGGCACAGAAAACAAGAGCCAGAATGAGTCTCCCCTCCTTTAAGCTGTGGGTGCTGCATACTTGACTAAGACCCCAATGACCCCCTGGGGTTGTATGTACTTGAAGTGGCAGAATACCCGAGCTTTATAGGAACTGCAGTGCTGGGGGCACCTTACGATGATTTCTGATGCATAGAATGGAAGGTGAAAGGAAGACTTAAGATCTCATCTTAAAGGAAGAAGATTTAAGTTCCTGGAAACATATGTGTGCTGTCCTGACCCCGGGAAACTTCTGCTTGAGGTTAAGGAGGGGAGCCGAGGCTGAGAGAGTTATAAGCATGACAGAATGTGGGGCATTTAGCTAGGAGGACGACTGGAAGACACCCTACTTACATCCTCTAATACACACTGAGAGACCCAGGAGGGTCAGTTTTGAAGGATTTGATTATTGCTAGGGTTGGTGTTCCCAGCCCATGTAAGGAAATGCCATGCTGTGTGCCTGGTACCCAACAGTGCTCAGCAGATGTCTGGTGAATGAACACAGGAATCTGCAGGACCCCAGCACAAACATATGGAGATAGGGATTAGGCACACAAACAGCCACTCTTAAACATCTGATGGAGAACTAAAGAGAAAATATTATGGTCTATAGTGGATCACAATAATTGCACTTGAAATGAAAAGAGATGCCAAAGGGTAAAAGTTTAAATACAGATCTCTTTTTCATTCCTTTACTACCAGTTAAAGCCATGATTAACACAGATATTATTAGCAAAGCTAAGATTCTTCTGTAACAATAACAAGGATGAACATAATTCACATTTATTTTGTGCTCATGCTGTACCAGCCCCTGGGTGGAGCATTTTACATGAAAGATGTTGTTTATTTTGGTAATATTTCCATTTAACACGTGTACACCATGGTACAAAGAAGGATGCTATCTTGCCCAAGATCACTTTGCTAGAAAGTCCTGGGTCTGATTTGAGAGGTGTTCAGCATGAGGGTAGGAGGATTATCTTAAGTAGGGTCAGTCTCTGAAGGTAGCATAGGAAGCAATATTAGGGAAGGTCCAATTCCCTTAGGAAAATCCCTCCAGTGCCCATGGGTCGCCCCATCTGTGGAGTAGCACACATGCAGCGTGCATCCTAGCACAGCAATCAAGATGTGTAAATACACGGGCTGCAGGTACAAAGTGTGATTTCACAGAAGAGGCTGAGCGGGAAGAGGAAGAGGACCCCGGGACGGGCATGCTGCTTAGCATACAGTGGTGCAATTCCCCGTCTGCTGGATTTGTAACCCGCAAATGAATTATTTCCCACTGTGGGAAGAGCTGGACTCATAAATGAACTGTCCAGATAGTGGGCTCCACTGTGGGGAGACTGCACTGTGCGCTCCTCTCCTCTCTCAATTGCCTGAGACAGCCTGAGCTCTGGGCACATTCCCGCCTGCTGATAGGAGCCTCAATTGGCAGGTTCCCCAGAATAGGCCTTGTGGACCCCAAACCTTCCTGATGTCAAGGACAGAGGAGACAGTTCTCCCCTTTTAACTTTCAGAGACAAAACTCAGGTTTTTGAGTCCAAAAACCATCCAAAAAAAAAAAAGTTGCTCTCTGCAAAAGTCTTATTTCTTCAAGTGCCTGTTTTTTCCTGATTTTACATTTCAACAATTTACTTTCGTGTGAAACCACCCAATTACACCCCGGGAACCGAGTGAAGGTCAGATCCCTTCACACCCAGGAGTCTTGACAACCAGCATTCCACTTAACAACAAGGTTTCCAGCGCTCAGACGCGGGCTCTCTAATGGGGACCCTGCCTCTGCAAGTCACAGAATAAAGCGACTGCTTGCACAAAGAGGAGCCCGGGATAGGCTCACTGGGTTTGGCCTGAGCCTCAGGCACCTGGGAGTCCGGTCCGCGGAGGTCAGTGACCCCGTCACCCCGACACTGCACTTCTGTTCCCTGTGGCCTTCCCCTCTGAACAGAACGCCTTTCTCTTCCAGAAGGAAGGGGGTGAAAGGCCAGGCGCAGATATCACATCCCGCGGTTGCTATGACTGAGGCCATTAAAATGGCAGGCATTAAAGACTGCACCTCTGTCCCCTGCCACAAAGCTTCAAGGTCAACGCATTCCACCACTTCCTGGGCCTTTTATTCCTGGCCTCAGAGCCTCGATATCCTGGCGAGCCCCTGTCCCATTATATTCCACGGAGCTTAAATGCAGTGCTCCCAGCAAGCCCAAGAGTATAATGCGGGCTTTAAAACCTTCCTTTTCCCTAAGGCTGGGATCCATTTCAAAAAAGTTACCCAGTAGGTTTCCTTTCAGGTGAGCTCATTGCTCTGACGTTCCAAAACGATATTAGAAAATAAATCCTCTGATGACTCCATTAATACAGGATGCGGACACTGAATGTTATGCTGGAAAATGTCTTAGATGTCTATAAATAAACCTTAAAAAAAAAAAACCGGCAGGAGGAATGTGAGGAGCTAATGGAAAATCCACTCCAGGCTGACTTTCACAGCAGATAAGAGAAGACAGCCACAGGCTGGAGCTGGACCCGGGGCAATGGAGTATTAATCTTTTTTTCTCTAAAGGAAAGCCACCAGCTCTGCTCCTCAGAAGATGGCTTCCATGCTTTCCAAAGCGCAAGAAAGATGTAGAAGATTGAACTCTGGCAAGGGGCACCCGCCTTGAAGACTTCAGGGTGCAAGGACTCTGCAGAGGCCAGCTGGTGGGGTGGGAGTGAAGGGTCTTGGGTTTTATAAACACACAACTGTACAGCACAGCGCTGTGCTTGGTCAAAGTACAGTTATGAAGACAAGCCTGCTTGAGGCATCAGCAGAGGCGACAGCAGTCACAGGTCCTGGGGCGGGGCGGGGCTTGAGGGCTCCTAACTTGGGGTTCCCTTGGATGGAACTGCGGGTGGGGCTCATGAATTGGGATTGCAAAGAATTGTCTTTACTTTCAGGGTCTTATCTGTATACTTTTTTTTGGGAATCAGAAATCGAACTCAGGACCTTGAGCTTGCCAGGCAGGTGCTCTGCCACTGAGCTATATCCCCGGCTCAGGGTCTTAACTGAAAGTTAGCTTTTCCTTCAGTTGTGAAGGTGGGAAACAAATCCCTATAGTATTAGCAAGGTGGTTTTCTTGTTAGCAGAAATCATGGAATTGTCACTTGACTTAGTTTTTGAAGATACACATCTGTAACATACTTGGGAAATCTCTAATGTGTATAATTACATATGTTGCAGATGTATAATTTATAAGTTATAAATAAATACGGGTAGATGATTGCCTTTCAAGTGTGAACTATTTTACTGTACGTATTTAGAAGCATTCTCAAAAGAGACTTACAGCCTTCTCCAGCTCGCCCCTGTAGCACATACAGCCCCTGGACAGAAGGGCACCTTCCTAGCTGAATGAAACATCCCAAGGGTCTATCTGTCCCCACAGAATTCTCTATGTTGTCAAATATATGGGTGACAGAGCACAGGCAGAAGAATCAGAAGGAGCAAGCTCTGGTCCCCAGCTTGTATATATTTTGGCAACACATTCATTGTCTTGTTATTCACACAAATTGCTTTCCATGCCTGGAATGAACCCGAGGCCCTGCTAACCTGCTCATCACTCTCCGGCAACACTTCCTGTGATCCTTACAGCAACTTTCTGTTGTGTTCTTGTTGCTTAATAAGAAAAATTAAACCTCAGAACTGTTCAGCAGTCCACATACATTCCCGGGCAGCTGGGAAACAGGAAATGGGGACTGTCTCAAACACCAGTAGATTTCATATCCTGGAAAACTGGGACATAACAGTTCCTACCCTGCTTCAAAGGATTTTTGTAAAGCTCAAAAGAATGACAGATGCCTAATAATATGTTAGATTTCAATAGTATGTTCCATTTTCCAACACAAGTTATCCATACTTCTCAGTTACTGCTATTATTCCTGAGATTTTCAAGTGCAGCTAACATTTTGAGTTTGGGAAATAACCGTGGGACGATAAGGCTGTACCAGTGGGACTTTCTGAATTATGCACCCTGTTTAAGTGGCAATATAATCACTCCAAAGAATGGCTGATGACTGTAAAAGGGTCTACGTTAATGGGAGATAAGGATTCAATCAAATTAATTCTTGCTGGTTGGTGTTATGCTGCAGGGCTCATTTGCAAAGTTCATTCTCTTCCATACATGAAACTTGTCTCCTTCAGTCTGGCTGCGGGGTTTTAACTCACTTACCAACTGTTACCTCCTGTGAAGCTGGACTAAAAGAAAGAGTCAGTCCAAGTGGGTGGAGGTTGAAACAAATAAAGCTTGACCCGCTGCCTGGAGCAGAACACTTCTGCAACTTGTACCCTGTGCGGGCACCTCTGGGGACCCTTTCCCTGGATGACTCGGGCCACTTACCTGACTGACGATGAAGAAGATGACAGTCATTGCGGCACAGGCCAGGGTGATTAGCATGAGGAATTTGAACCTGAAAATCAGTCCCTATTTGGAAAGAGGGAAACATGCTCAGGGTTTTACCTGGCCATTTGTCCACATAGCAATCCAAGAAAAGTTAATTTGAAATGGTAGTAAAATAATTCCACTTGCTAGTATTTCTCCTGCAGAGGGGAGCATGGCTGAGAGATTTCTATTGCCCAGGTTTGTATGTCTCACCAATCAGTGCCAGCGGAGCCTGGGAAATGGTACTCCTAACACACAAGGGGGCAGCTAACTTCCTGCTAAGCTGGCTAGGCTTCTCCGCAAGGGCCCAGAGTTTCAAAATTCAAGGTTTTTTTTTGCAGTAGTTACAGAACTCTGCTCAGGTGAGCAAAAGGGAATATGCATATTTGTCAACAGGAAGGGGATTTGATCGAATGTGCTTATGTATCATTCCAGCTCTGGGGACAGGCAAAGCTCAGAAAGTCCCCGTGTTTTCCCCAGAGCAGAACTGGATGTTTGTTAATCAGGGCTTTGATGTGCAGACCCTTTGCATAGGAAAAGCCCTGGGTTCTGCTGTTTCTCCTTTTGTCGGGAGGAATTAGGCCAGTGTCTCCGAAGACAGCCACTTAGGCATGAAGCAAAGGAGCCTTGAAAAACATCAGGAATGCATTGAATGGATTAGAGAAGGCTGTGGAGTCTCTCTCTTGAGGGAGGAATATAATCTGCACACAGATGACGGGACTCCAGCTGATCGACTACTGGCTATTTTAGGAGCATGTGGGCTATTAGATCTGGGAAGCATTTTAGGCCTAATTCTGGGCAAAGGAAATCTGCTGAAAGCCTCACCCCCCAGGCTAAACCCCAAATTCTGCCATAGTTCCAGTCCAGTGAGCACCTCTGTCCCACCAGAGCTGGAGGACCTGCTGAGCGAGCTTGGAGGAGGCTCGGCATGGGCCTTCGGGGAGGTCCTGAGGGTGAATCTCTAGGAGGTGTGCTTGAAGGCAAAGCCCTGTGAGGGCCAGGAGCTCACAAGGGATCCCTGAAGCTGCTCACCTCATAATGCAGCCTCCGCACCTTGCTCATGGCAGGCAGGCTGGACTGCTTCCCGCTAATGTTCCGGAACACCTGGAACACCATGAAGCACAGGAAGAGGAAGTAGAGGCACAGGCAGATCCCGGCCACAATGATGAAGGCCATCTGACGGCATGCAGTCAAGGAGGAGGCGGGTTCACTGTGGCACATGCTGTGGACACAGGCCCAGGCACTTCCCCCAGAGCGCTGGCTACACTAGTTTGGTATCCAACTATTTAGGGAATTTTCAGGGGGATGAAAATATGACAGGCTTCCTTTCCGCGGCCAGGATCCATCCGGAGGTTTCACTCACAACTGTCCCACAGAGGGGTGTTCAAATTGGTCCCCAGGCCAGGAAACCAAGGGCCAGCGTGTGTGGTGGCCATGGGGCCGACTGTGGAGCCTTCTAAGGACAAGACTGAGATGCGTGGGCCAGGGGAGAGCAGAGCAGGGCCAAGCACAGCAGCTGTGGAGGACCTGGCTGGGGGTTGAAGGCTTTTGGGTCAAACCAGGGATGAAGTCCTGCTGGTCATCTGCTGTCACCACTGAAAATCTTCTCAAATGCAATGGAGGGCAGAAGGACAATGGTAGGAGCTGGGGACAAGGCCCACTGAAGAGGCTCCAGGACCCATGCGCAGGGTCCATTCTGATGACCACCGAGGCTTGGACAGCATTTCCTGGCTTAGAAGGAGACTGGCTTAATTCCAGCTTGCCTCAGCCGTAACAACCCCACCCCAATTTGCTTATCTTCTTAAAAAATCACTTTAACAAAGGTGAGTGAAGCTATACATGAAGCATGATGAAACACATGACAAATGTTTAAACTTTAAAATGTATTAAGAAAAAGACACATTGCCACGAAGCCCCTTGCTTCCATCACACTCATCCTCGTTGCTCTTGCTGGTTTCTGAAGCAGTTCTGGAGGTTCTTGTTTGTGGGTGTCTTTAGTCATGCTGTTGTGGCCGCCTCGATGTCTTGAATGGATTAAAAACTTTTATCTCCTGTTCATTCTGACCTTGGGGAAGAGCCAAAGGTCACACTGAGACAGATCGGGTGAATGAGGCGGACTAGGACGCAGCATCTCGTTTGTATGAGACTGGCTTCCTGTTGGCTGGCGCTTGGCAGCAGCTTCTACTGTATTTTTGATCATGCCTCATTATGACACTCAGGAAAGAGGACTCCAGAGCTGCTGCAGACAGCGACAAGGATGACGAGATGAGTGTGAAGCAAGGAGGGAGGATCTTGCGGGGCATTTATGTGTCTTTTGTTATAATAATCTTTTTATTTAAGCATTCATCATGCTTTTTGATCACGCCTCATGTCCTTTAACTAGTATATTTAGTGAGTTGTTCCTTTCTGTGATCAACAGTTCCCTGGGATAAAGCAAAGGCGGTTATTTCTGGTAGGTCTTGGAATTTTCCTTGCTTCCCAGCCTTCCTTTCCCATCAAAATGAAAGTGTGGAACCGACGTGACATTACAGATGTTCTCCTGCTGCGCAGCTAACATTTTTGGAGGTGGGAGCAGGGTAGTGGTGGAGGAAGGTAGGAATCTGTCCTCTTTAAGGCAAAGACACTGCTCATTCAGCTTGTCACAACGTTCTTGTGACACTAAGAAACCAACAGAACCCTAAGGGCTGGGAGATAAAACATTTCAATCCAGCATCCTTAAAGGGCTAAGCAAGGACTGTCACTTCAGCTTCATGAAGAAGCCTGGGCTGTCCCGTTACTAATCACCTCAGCCTCCACTCCCTGCCATCCCAGGGATGGAGAGAGAGGTTGGCGATTTTTGCCGTAGTTTGCTTCAATTATGCTGTTATCTTGGGTCTCGGTATGAAAGCTCTGGCTGTGCACATATGGAAAACATCAGCTGCGCTTTGGAATCAGGATCTTGAAAATCCGGCAGCTATGGGAACAAAAAAAAAAACCCCAAGTGCATCTCGGAAGGATACAGCCAGCTCCGTTCCAACGTCTGTCGTCCAGATACTGTAGAAGGGGTTGGTGAGCTGTACTCCTCTACAAAGACAAAAGCAAAAAGAACAGAGACGGAAAGGTGGGGTGTCATTACTGCTAGGGCAAAGCACGGCTTTGCTTAGCTTTCTTTCCATTTCCAGCCGGGGGTGGAAGAACTGTGTCCAGACCACAAAGCATCACAGAGGACTTAAGGCGAAACAGAGCTCAGGGAGCATGATTGCCTAGAAGTTTTGCAACTGTAAAAGGCTATGCATAGGGCTGGGGATGCACAAGGGCCTGGGTTCGATCCCCAGTGCTGGGGAAAACAAAACAAACAGAAGGCCATGGCTTTGACTGAAGCCCAGTCAGGGTTTGAGGACGTGTTCACACCTAGTGTTTTCATCCCAAAGGCTCCCAAACATGGCTCTCCTCAAATCCCCCTGCGGAAGAGATGGGAGGGGAGGCGGTGGTCACCTTCTGCTCCGAGTCCCGCGGTCATCTGCTCACCTCTCACACATGTCAAATACGAAGAGGCAGAAAGAGCCAACGGCAATCGGGCCGACTTGCTTCCAGTACCCTGCAATGTGGTTCCGCTCGTGCTGATCCTGCAGGAGACCAAGTGGGAAGAGGAGATCAGGAAGGAGGGCATGTGGCTCTCTGGGTGAGCCAGTCTTTCCCACAGTATGTGCTGACCCGCAAGGGACATCCGAGCTGTACTCTAGGGGTCTGAGAACGAGGGAGGCAGAGGTCCTTCCTGTTCTTCAGGAACCCCTCCCCTGCGGACATGGGGACATAAAGACACCGTCACAAAGCCCACCCATGAGGGCTCTAAGTAGCAAGGGTGCTGCAGGAACACAAGGATCAGCAAAGCCTTAGCAGGCGCACTTCTGTGGTCCCCCAGTTAAAGCTTCAGAAATAGATTCTTGTGGGACTGGTGACCTCTGCTGTAGAGGGTCCAGAAGAGGATCGAGTGAAGGCATTAATCAAGGCATTTAAGTATGCCCAGAGTACAAGATCTCTTATTTTTCCCTTATCTTTGTTGAATTCAAGAGTGATGCCTCTTGACAGATACATAAGAAGACACTCAGAAAGGAAGGGGAGGGGTGTCGGGTCAGGAAATGGGGACATACATGAGGTGACTCTCAGAGCTGGAGATATAGCACTTGCTTTGCATGCCCAAGGCCCTGAGTTTGATCCCCAGCACCTTCTCAGGAAAAAAGAAAGATGTATCTGAGCCTCCAGGCTGGGGCACAGCTGGAAAAGGCAGGGAAACAGCTGAGCATGTCCCAGACAATCTTCTTGGCTGGCAGCTCTGCTCTTCTCCAGCCCCTGCCCAGAACTCAGACCCCCGGTCCCCTCCAGGGACCCTTACTGTGCAGCCAGGCAGTGAACAAGGCCTCCTTCTCTGATACAGTTTGCATCTAGATGTCCCTCAAAACCTCAGGTAGTCAGAGGACTTTTTTAGAAGCTGAATCTAGAGTGTGTGATTGATTTGTAGGGCAGTGCTGGGATTAAGGTCTGTGATTGCTGGATCAGTCCACTGATTGGATCGGCATTGCCTTAATCTCTAATAGACTGGATACAATATAAGGGACAGAAAGAGGCTTGTTTCCTCTCCCTCGTTGCTTTTGCTGTCTTCCATTGCCATGAACTGTTGCCCCTGTGCCATGCTACCCTGCCTTGGAGCCAGCCGATTATGGACTGAAACCTCCACAAGCTGTGAACTAAATAACCCTTTGTTCCCTTAACTTTGGGTGTCTTTGTCTCAACAATGAGAAATAAAACTAAAATAGAATTCTCTTGCATGGCCCTCCAGGAGGAGCAGCAGCCTGCAGTGAAGATTTTTATGATCAAGCTATTACAGGATGTAAAAAGAGTGCACCATAGCGTGAAGTTCATGCACCTGAAAGGAGGTCCAAGTTCAGGTGGCATCTGAGCTGAAAATGGCACCCATCTTGTTTTTATTCATGGTACCTCAGTCTCTTTTAAATTAGGAGTTGATGTCCATGCAAGAAGGTCCTGCAAGTCACTGGGTCACACAGACAGACTGCTGGCTGCAGAGGCATGCCCACATTCCCTGTGGCTAACCTGCTCCCTGGGGCGGGTCAAGCAGAGTGGAGCCAAAGGACAAGAAACAAGACTGCTAATTAAAATTCGTGTTTCATCTCCTGGGTTACTCACAGTATCTCACTGAGTTCTCACAAAGGCCCTATTCATGAGGCTTTCAGATGACATTTCATGGACGGGGGGGCCCTCAAGTTAGGTCACCTGTCCAAGCCATCAGCTAATTACAGGTGAAGCTGGAATCAGATTTTGGCCCCTTGGTGTCCTCCTGTCACCCCTGGCTCATTCTGCCTCAGTGTGGCGGCTGAAGGCGGTGGTAGAGTGACACCTGCCCACCTGGGGCCTCTTACCATCATGTGCTCGCCGCAGAAGATGATCCAGAAGGACAGCAGCATGGCGTAGAAGACACCCTGCCGGATGTCACCAAACAGCAGCATCCAGGTCCAGTCGAAGCCGATGGAGAACCATTCCACAGGGGTGTTGATGAAGGTCATGGAAATCCCAAGGGCGAAGATGACTCTGCAGAGGAGAAGGCGCCGGGAAGCCAGGTTATTCATCTGCCAGGCACAGAGGCGGGTTTCCAAAATCCTGAAGCCAGTTTTGAGAACTGGCTGTTGTTCCTTACTGGGACCAAGCCATCAGACTGGTTTCTTAGCTGTCACAGTGAGCTCCCAACTGAAATGCAAGACATCCAGAGTGAGGGAGCGTCATGTCAGCGTCCTTTGCATCCAGTGGAACCTGACCCCAATGCCCCACTTAATTTTGGTACCTCTGACCGTGTTTCTGTCCTTCGACTTCTTAGACAGACCTTGAGGGGATACTTGTCCTCTGCCCCCATGTGTACAGGACTTCACCAATATGGTCATTAAGAGCTTGTATTCTGACTGTGATAGACCCAGCAGCTACAGATTATATCAGCATATCTGTCTCAGTAAAAAACTACCCCAAACACATAGGAAATACCCGTTCTTTGGGCTGTTTGTGGAGGTTTTATTTTACTTTCCCTTGTCACATTGCTAACTGCCACTTCCTTGTGACAGTATTATCATTCCTATATCACTGACTCATTCATATTTTTTCCACAGCCATGAGATATGGCCCATGGGTTTAGGAAGCACAGGCCCTGCACCAGGGATGGTGCTAAGGAGACAGACACTGTAAGGACAGCTTTGGCCTCATGGAGATGCACTTAGTGGGGAGACAGACAAAGGCGATTGCAATGGGCTGCAGTAAGCAACACAGCCACGGTGCAGTGCATGGAAGGCCCTCGAGACCAGTCTCCCAGGTCAGATACTGGGCTCAGTGAGCAGAGGCGAGGAGAACGGAGGGTGTAGCAGGGCCTGGCGGGAGCCGCAGAGGCTCAGAAGAGCTTGCAGTATCTGGGGATCTACAAGTAGTGCAGCTCAGGAAACAACAGGACAGCAGCCCAGGGAAATGAAGAAGCCAAGCTCTTCATGCCTCTCGCACATCCCATTAGGGAATCTGAAGTATCTTGAGGGGTCTGGGAATCCAACAAGAAGTTCCAAAATGGAGTTACACAGTTGAATCATTCATTCAACGAATGTTCATTAAATGCCTTTGTCCAGTCTATTCTAGACACAGAAGATACAGTCACGAACTAGATGAGCAAAGACCCTTCTCCTGGGATGCTGACCTGCAGGTGGGAGGAAAGGGGTAGATAAATGATGAATGTGCATTCTGAGGAAAAAGCCAGGTGAGAGGATGGAGAGGGATGGGGTTGGATTTTATATAAAGTGGACTTCACAATGCCTCTGGGGAGAGAAACATGAGCTACCCAGGAAAGGACTGGCAAGTGAAAAGGCCCTGGGGGGGCCCAGGCCAGACCTCAAGGGAGTTGGGGAGAAGAGGAGAGAAGACCAGGGGTGACAAAGGGCCAAGTCATTAAGGGGTTTGCAGACCAGGGCCAAGGAGATAAAAAGCAAGGGATCACGTGATTTGATTAATGCTCAGCAGGAAGCACCAGGCTATCTGGAATAGACTCTAGGAGGAAAACAGCAGAAGCCAGGAGAGGCTTTCAGAGGCTGCTGTTCCCAGTAATCCAGGTGAGAAGTGGTGATGGGTTGCTTCCACTGAGGAGGTAGCGATAGGAATGGTGAGATGATCCAGTGGGCTAGGCGAGAGGAGAGAGGGGGAGGGAGGGAGAGAGAGAGGGAGCGAGCAGACAGGGTGACTCCACCTTTAAGCTGGAGCAACTGAAGAGATGGAGTTGCCACTTGCTAAAATGGGGAGAACTGGGAGAGAAACAGTTCTTTGAAAGAAGAGAAAATCAAGCGAGGGTCTTTGTATACAGGATGCTTTGAATGCAAGTGCAGACATTAAATAAACGGTTGGGATATTTGGGTCTAAAGCTGGGAGAAACTGAGGTTGAAGATATGAATTAAGAGCCATCAGAGGGCAGCGGGTTTTCAAGCCCACGGGACCCGGTGAGATCACAGGGCAATTAGCACAGCTAATTACGAGGAGAGGCCTCCCTGCCCTGGCCCCGGCTCCAAAACTGAAGAGGCTGGGGTGACCGGAGGGAGGCGTAACGGAGCACAACGGAGGACCAGGGGTCTGTGTGAGGGACACCATCCATGACGTCAGTGCTGGTGACGTCCAGCAAAATGAGGACCGGAAGTGACCCTTGCACCTGGAATGTGGAGGTCACTGGGCACCCTGTGAGGAGTAGTTTTAGTGGAGATGTGGGGAGAAATCCAGGCTGACAGGGGCTTAGGAGAGAAGGGAGGAATAGCGTAGAGGATTCGGAGGGTTCCTGCAGCAAGAAGGAGCAGGGAAATGGTGCGGCGGCTTTGGAAGGAAGCCGGGGGCGGAGGGGGGGCAGATTTTGTCCAGGAAAGGGAGCTGGCAGAGTGTGTTCGTGTTTTAATGGAAGTGATCTGGCGGGAAGGGAGTGGTCCATGGCATGGGAAGGAGATAACCATTGCCGCAGGAGAGCTGCCCTTCTCTGGGTGACTCAGTCGGGAGCAGGGGGTTTCATGCATGTAAGGAGAGAAGCTTCTGAAGGTTCCAGGTGTGGAGGTGGAGAGTGAAGACAGGGATGTCAGAGAGGCAGAGACCCTAGGACTTAATGATTCACAGAGGAAATCTGAAAGCCAGGGAGGTTCCAGGGTGACTCCTGGTCATATCCCTCGCCCAAGCCGCTTAGTGGCTGCTGGGCCCAGCAAGAATGAGCACATGCAGGTCCCGAGGAGCCAGCGTCCCTTAAGAGCGCTCGTAATGAGCTCTTACTTTTCCAGAAGCACCGGGGGTCGGGACATCATGGTGATCCTGCGCCAGTACCACACCATGATGATGAGGATGCTGGGAGTTAGGAAGGTCTTCATGGCGAACCACACCTTGGTGAAGCCTCCATTCTGGTGGATTCCCTAGACAGACACAACCAGAATTGGGAGGGTGAACATATCTTTGTATTATTATTATTATTGTTATTATTATTATTATTATTATTATTTTCCTGTCTAATGCATTCAGGGGACAAAGAAAGTGCATGTGCCAAATTTTCAATATCAAAAGCAGTGCTAATAAGCACGGCATGAACCACCTTCATCTACCCTCTGAGCTGTTCTCAAGCACTGCAGAAATATATATATTAAAAAGCAGGAAAATGGGCCCATTCATGAGAAGGGAATGATTAAGAATATGACCTGAGAATTTTTTTGCAGGGTTTTCACTGTAAATAGATGTCCAGTGAGTTGAGGTGAGATTGGCAAAATGCCTTAAGGTAAATCTAGGCAGCGGAATGCTAAGTAGTTTCGGGAAGCAGAGCTGTATTATTCACAACATGCCCTTCTATGAAGAAAACACAAGAACACAGGTCATCAGTACGATCTCCCTCTTTACAAGGAAAGCTGACATTGGAGAAGCTTTGGAGGAAACAGATCCAAACCTTAGTAGAGGTGATTTCACTAGGTGGTGGGATGTTGGACATTACAGGCTGGTCATTTTCACCCTCTACCAGGCTTTCCCTGTATTTCCTAATTTTCTACAACAAATGCCTATTTCTTGTGTGACTGCTTTGGGATTTTAAAAAAATGTTCTTCTCATTCCACTCTTTCCCTTAAATAGGCAAATAAAATGGAAAGAACCTAAAACACCCATGCTCCTCGAGTATCTGTGTTTGCAAGGTGGCACATGTTGAAGGTATTTGACTTTTATCTTGATGCAGTCACAATCCTGTCATCATGACCTTATAATCATTGTAATGATCTTCAGTGATCTTCAGCCCACTTGAAATAATTGCATTGTTTTCCCCATGTCTGTCGTCTCTCACACAGATTAATTCACTCTCTGATCTCAGCTGGCAGGACTGTGGCTGAGTCTCAGAGACAGCTGGGTGAGGGGATTCACCAAAGCATGGGGGTCCCTTCCGCACACCTGCCTGGAGCCGTGTCCCTGGCCAGCATCCTGCCGTTACAGCCTGTGGGGTCCATGACATTCACTCACCACCAGCCGGATGTCCTTGATCTCTCCGATCCCAACATTGATTTTCTTCTTCTCGTTCACGGGCAGCCGGATGTTTAGCAGGTAATACTTGTGGGCCACAGAGCCGATCTCCATGAAGGGGAGGACATCACATTCATAGTAGCGGCCCTCGTGCTCTGGGGTCTGAAAGAATAGCGCAGGGTCTCAGGCAGGTCCCTGTGCCCCAAGGTCTCTGTCAACCACCTAATAGTGGCCTCCCCTCATGAATCTGAGGAAGCTCCTGCTTCACGGACACGGCTGAGGGACAGGTCCTTGGGGGACCCCGGGGCCATGGTGTCCACCTCAAAAAAATAAAGATCAGTGACATCTGAGATGAAATCAAAAGATTTATGAAAAAACAGAGATCTCTTCTCTGTCTTAATGCTGCTGTCTGCACTTTGATCCCTGTTACAGTCTCACACCAGGCTACTGTGGCCCACCAGGGTGGATAGTCTCCTGTCTGAGCAGACCACTGAGGCTGCATGGACAGCTAGCTCCTTACATATTCTGGAGGAAGCAGTTGCCAGAGTCCATTACACACTTTGAGGATGGCCAATTATTATTAATTATTATTATTGTTGTTGTTGTTATTTGTGATATTGGGCAGTTAAACCCGGGCATCTGCCCTAGCAACATCCACAGCCCAGTTTTATTTTTATTTTTATTTCTGAGGCAGGATCTTTTACAGAATCACTAAATTGCCCAGGCTGGGCTTGAACCCCCCCATCCTCCTGCCTTCCAGAGTGCTGTGATTACAGGTGGGTACACCAGGCCGGGCAGATGGTGGCTAATTATTTTCACAGTGAAGCTAAAGAAGCAGAAAGTATCTTTTTTCATGGACCTGACAGAAAAGCATCAAGCTGAAGAGGCATGGGGTGCAGGGAAGACAGAGGGAGGGAAGGTTAACACTGAAATGTGTTTGCTAGGGAGTCCTGCGTCTGCCCTGCTGAGGTGGCAGAAGGGACTGCACAGGACTAGAGAGATTTGGTCAGCTTTCCTTAAGAGCTCCTTGGGCTTCCTGGGTCCAAGAGGTACCCCACCGTGCGGTGGCAGGAGTTGCACAGCAGTGACCCAGCTGGCTCTGGGGAATGAGGCCTGGAGTCCCGACAGGGCCTGGGCACTAGTGCCTGCTGGGGACCAAGTACTGTGGGGGTCATAGCCAGCAAGCACTTCCCTGATGAAGCAGAGCACGGTGTCCCGTCTGCATCTGCTCAGCACTTGCCTGTCAAGTGACGGAGACCTCATGTGGGGCCCCTCAGGCTAAGCGGATATGCAGTTCTCCAGAACAGCCACGTGGTCAGTGTGGAAGCCCAGAGGAAGAGAAACAGGAGCAAGGAAACCGCAGGCCTGAGTGGGAAGGGCCTGTCCCTCACGGGGGGGTGGCTGGGCTCCTCGCTGGATGGGCAGAGCTAAGGTGTGGCAAACGGGGATAGACAGAGGATAGGGACAGACGGGACACACAGCCTGAAGGTGGGGGTCAAAGGGGAGCTGGCAGACAGCGGCTTACCCACCCCACTCCTCCTCCCTGGGGGGCAGACGTCATCAGTGGTCTCTACATCTTGGCCTCTAACTTGTCACAGAGCACCAGTGGCTTAGGATTGGGAGGGGATTTGAAACAGGAATTGTGGAAAGAATTCTGCTTGTATTTCAGACCCTGGGTACAGGTTGAGTCATTCTTCCTATATGTTCCCCAACCCCATCTCATACTGTGGCCTTCTGAGTTATATCCCCAACCCTTTCTTATTTTGAGATAGGGTCTCTCTCAGTTGCCCAGGCAGAGCTCAGACTTGTGACTCTCTTGCCTCAGCCTCCCCCAGTGGAGGTATTATAGACGTGTACTACCTCGGCTTCTTTTCTCTCCTGCACTTACAAATCAGGGCTAGAATCAGGCTCTGTGCAGAATATTGAAAATGTATTTCAGGCTCTCACTGAGTCTCCTCGGCACTGAAAAGACTGCTTACCCTCGGTGGCTAACAGCAGGAGAACGGTTCTATGGTGTCTGCAGTCAGTATCTTGTTTTGTTTATACAACTGCAGACTTCAAGGGGGAAGGGAATGAATTCCATTTGGTCCAATACATTTGATGCCTGTGCCATCCAAGGTCCCCCAAGCAGTAGCAGAACTGGGGCAGTGGCCTGGGCCTTTCAAGTCCAGCTGTGCCCCGCTGCTGCCTCCAACTCTGATGAGGACAGAGGTTCTGGCTCCAGCCTGCCTTGTCCCTAGCTGGGGACCTGGGCCAGTCTGCTCTCCTCCAGGCAGAGCCTAGAGTTAATAAGAGGGTCGCTGGGTCACTAACTCCTCCCCATGGTGCCTGCTACATCTGTGTATCTACACAGAGGGTCATGTGACCACAGGGGACACGTACACTCAGTGAGTTACAGAGGCACCAGCTTTCAGGATGCTGCCCACCAACGCCGGAGACAAAACTGTGGTGAGAGGCTTCTCCTGTGGCCTCTGCCTGGATTCCAGGCATCTAAGAAAACAGATTCCTCCCTCTCTCTCTCTTTCCTTTCACACCCCCAGCCCCCATCCGCCCAGAGTTCCGGCATGAGACTGGCTAATTAGGACAAATTACAGCAGGTGGCAACTTGACTTTTTTTTTTTTTTAACTTCACAATCCACCAGGGACTAAAAAAAGCTTTAAAGCAATTTCTCATTTAATCTTCAGTCTCAAGACTAAATTTCACTGCAATCAAAAAGCATAGATTTGATGATTCATTTCCTTCACGCCTTTCAAGATTTAATATCTCTCTTGAAAGGGATCAACACATCCTAACAATAATTAAGCAACTGTCACCAAGCGGCAAGCATCCCCCCCCCCACCCTGCTCTTCATATGTGTTGGGGAAGGTGAGAAACACATTTCCCTTTCTGGGGATGAAATTCCATACCCCAAAGTTCTCTTGCTCACCCATAAGTTTGAAAAGATGCAAATCAACTTCTAAGGATGGCCAGAAATGTTTTAATCCACTTCCCACTGCACTAAAAGGTCTGAAAATGTTAGCTATGCCCCCCCCCACCAAGTTTCTTTTCCCAGTCTTGCCAGCCTATGATTTTTACTCATCAAGTGCCCCCAGGGCCATCCCACAGCCACTCCAGATGGCTTCTTTGGGTGCAGCCCTCCCTTTGGTGCTCTGCACAATGTTGAGAACAATGACTCAAACTTTGGGAGCTCAGAGCATGAATAGAAAGGCTGGTAAAACACAGAGCCTTTGGCACCAGTGCCTGAAATTTCAATGCAGGATGTGCTGCAGTTTGCATGTCCCTTCCAATGCCTGAGCTGAAATGCAGGTGTGAAAGTGTTAAGGGGTGCAGGGT
Organism: Dinomys branickii; assembly: GCA_004027595.1. NCBI lineage: Eukaryota > Metazoa > Chordata > Mammalia > Rodentia > Dinomyidae > Dinomys > Dinomys branickii. The sequence goes on from PVLD010003992.1 coordinate 128,695, forward strand.
TCTAGAGGTGATCGGATCTCAGGGGTCCTGCCTCCTGCAGCTCATTTGCTGTCATAGAAATTGTTTAGTTATAAGAGGCGGGATCGCTGTAGTTAGAGCCCTGAGTGCTCTTTGCTGCCATGGTTTGGTGCTGCACCAAGGACCTTGTCACTGTCGTGACTGTGGCCCTCCTGGGCTCTAGAACTGTGAGCCAGATCAGCCCATGTTGTTCACAGTACACCCAGCCTGTGGGATGCTAGAGAGCAGCAAAGAGTGTGCTGCGGGAAATCTACATTTCCCACACTCATGAAGTGGGTGCTGTGGGGCTGCAGCCCACTCTTGGGGTCTCCTGTCTAGCAAGCTGGTGGGGGAGGGAGGCTGATTGGGTACCAGGCACCATGGGAGGTGCTGAGTAGAGGATGTGTGGTCTGCCCACGAGAGGCTCAGTGCACACCTTTTGTCCAGGTGACCCATCTCATTAACATCCCCTTCTGTCCTCAGATGCATCCTACACTAGGAATAAACCGCAAGGCCACCATTGATCCTGATCTCACCTGGTCCCCACTGATCTTCCCTAGGGAGGTGTCATGGCCCCATTTTGCAGAAGAGGCATCAAGACTCATCCCGCCCCTCTTCTGGGAAGTAAGGGTGAGGCGGGGCCATGGGACTCAAAGGCTGCTGCCTGCGGTTCTTAACCACTTCACAGGGACTCTCACTTTACGAGGACAGGCAAAAGCAAAGTGGGAAAGGCTGAAGAGGCTGGGATTGGAGAGCAGAGGTCACTGGCTGCCCAAATCCTTCAGGAGCCAGCGAGTGAAGAAAGACAGCACCCCAGTGTGCTGCAGTGTGGTTTGGCCTCTTGTGCACTACACACAAAGAAGACAGGGTCATTTCTGCACTGGAAGGGACACCAGCAATTCCCCAGCTGGAGGTGCTCAGTGTGGACTTGCTCGGGGAATATGAGTAGCTGAGCAGCTGCAAGCACAGTAGCTGCGGCTCCATCTCACAGGCACAGATACTTTTGAAAGGGAGAGGGTGGGGAGTGAGTGAGAGCGGCCCTCATCTATGCAAAGCCCCATCCTGCTTCTGCTGTGCTTGTGCCTTCAAATCCCATTGTCCTTTGTGTCAGTGTGTCCATCCCTTAGCAGGAACCGAAGGACTCTGCCCACAAGGAAATGCCTGCCTGCCTTCCCAGCAGCATCATGATGTTTCTCTGGGGCTGCTGAATGAGCTTCTCTGGAAGTGCTAGAAAAGGGAGAAGCCTAAAGACCTTCACAGGCAGCCTGAGTCTCCAGTGAACATGATTTTCCCTGTGCATCCTTCACTGTCCACAGTCACCACTGAGACTGTGTGTGCACAACCACAACCCACCGCGCAGCACACAGATGCCAAAGACATAGAGCAGCAGATGCCAAGTCATGCTGTAGAGTGAGCCAGAAATAACCTAGCAACCCTCTTCCAGCACTCTTCAGCCAGCTACCGAAGAACCAAGAGTCGCTATATGGAATTATCTCAGAGAAACAACTAAAGCACCTCAAATAGACAGACATTTCTCCTGTTCCCTCGATTCTCCCTTCCCCTGCATGGACGTGAAATGTCTATGTTGTTCTTCCTCTATTAAGATGAAGGGTAATGACCAATCCTTGTGTTCACGCCTGTGTGCTATGAGATAAGGGACACATGTGTGAAGTACAAGCAGGTTTTCCACACACTGCGGACCAAACGGAAGCTTCGTCCGCTGAAACTTCGAGCTGTCCTACCTTGGGGGAGGGGAAGGTGCACTTGAGCTTCCGAGGCACTCTCTCATGGGCCATTTCGGTCCATTCTGCCATTGTATCATCACGGTAAGCCAGGGAGACATCCATGGACACTTCTGCATTTTCTCCTGCAAGGGAAAGGGTGCACAACTCAGAAAGGGCTTTGGGAAGATACTCTGGAAATGGTTCAAAAATTCTTAAAGGTTCCACCATGGAAACCAGCAAGACAAAAGTAGTACATTAATTTTTACTCAAACTGCAACTCTGAGCACATAAAAATTATAGGATGAAAATTTGTGATATTAGGTTTCTTCCCTCGGCCAATCTACCAGAGTAAAGTATTCCACTTAAACTCCTCCAGAGACAAGGACCTCACTTGCTCTGAGGCAGCTCAGAAGGCCAGGTTCTTGATCAGGGTGAGAATCAAACCTCCTGGAACTTGCCCCTCTGGTCCTAGATCTGCCAATAGGAGCCACAAAGAAGGTGAGATCTTTCCTCCATAAAAAGTGCCTGAGGCAGTTAAAAGACACAACTCATTTGCTTGTGTTTTCTTTCTCGTAAACATGATCAAGTTTCTCCACAGTTCTGTGATTTAGATATAGTGTGAGCATGTCTCTCAAAAGTTCACATGCTGAGAGTTTGGTTCCCAGTGCATTCGTGTTTCAAGTGGTGGGAGCTTTAAGAAATGGATGAGTGCTGGTCTTGCTGAGTGGGTTAGGTCTCCTAGGAGTGAGTTAGTTTTCTGAAGACTAGGCAGTTATAGGAAGAGAGCACAGTCTCTCCTCAGCTTCTCCTTCCCTCTCCCACCCCTCCAACCATGATGCCATCTGCCTGTTGTGATGGAGCCGGAGCCCTCACCAGAGGCTCAGATGATGTAGCTGCCTGGTCCTGCACTGAAAGCTTCCAATGCTGTGAGCTACTGAGACCTCTATCTTTTTTTTTTCTTTAATTTTAAAAAAATAAAAGCACAAAAACATATTAACAAACAGACACAAATTAGCATAAAAAATAGTACAATAAAAACTGATTTACAGACAAGGTGACATGGACTCAACAATGGTTGTTGCTTTACCTATTGATATCTTCGAAGTGTATATACATGAACACAGATACAGCCATGCAAAATTGGTCAGACAATTAATCATCTCAACAACAGAAAAACACAAAAAACAAAAAACCAAAGACAAAATAAATAAATAAACAAACAAACAAACAAATTAATTAATTAATTTTAAAAACCAACAATAGTTGCTGCTTTGCATATTGATATCTTCCAAGTGTGTGTTCAGGATAACACATACAGACATACAAGATTGATCGAATAACCCGTCATCAATTATTCCTTAGCATTAAGTGATATAATACAATAGTAGAACCATGTTAGCCCTCCTGCACATATGTATCTACATATATACATACATACATTTTTGCTTCTTTCTTTTCTCCTTTCCCTCATCCCATCTGTTCTTTGTTTTTGAACAGATTTCCTTCATGTCTCTTAGTTTATATTCCCACCCTCAGGTTCTTACACCAGTGACACAATACGTTGCCTGCACATGTACCGCTGATTTATTTCACTTATGAGTATGGGCTCCAGCTTTGACCATTTGCCTACAAAGTCCCCAAAGCTGTCTTTCTTTATAGCTGAATAATATTCCATTATATAAAAATGCCACAATTTTTTAATCCAGTCTTCTGTGGATGGACACTTGGGTTGCTTCCACATTTTAGCTATTATAAATTGCACTGCTATAAACATGGGTGCACATATATCAGAGTGATATGATGTTTTCAGATCTTCTGGGAAAATACCCAGAAGGGGAATAGCTGGTTTGAATGGAACCTCTAGACCTAGTTTGCTGAGAAATCTCCAAACGGCTCTCCACAGTGGTTGCACCAGTCTGGATTCCCACCAGCAGTGTAATAGAGTCCCTATTTCTCCACATCCTCGCCAGTATTTGTTATTGGATGACTTTTTCATACTGGCCAGTCTTACTGGGGTGAGATGAAATCTCAATGTTGTTTTTATTCGTATTTCTCAAATGACTAAGGATGTGGAACATTTTCTCATATATTTATTTGCCATTTGTATTTCTTTATCTGAGAAGTGTGTATTCACCTCAGATGCCCATTTCTGGATTGGGTCTTTGAATTTGGACATGTACATGTTTTTTAGTTCTTTGTATGTTCTAGATAGCAGTCCTTTGTCTGAGGGACAGCCAGCTAGGATTTTTTCCCAATTTGTGGGTTTTCTTTTTACTTTGCTGGTGATTTCTTTAGATGTACAAAAACTTTTCAGTAGGATGAGGTCCCAATTA